>JABEVS010000335.1:0-71475 GCA_018290735.1 Coelastrella sp. MACC-549
ACTACGGTGTCAATGTGAGCATAATGGCGGTCGAACCGCTCAGCATGGATTGTTGTTGTCCGCTTCTGAAATGGGGCGCGGGGCCGATGGCAGGATTGCTATGGTCAATGGGTAACTTATATATATATATGCTTCTAGCAAATCCAAACCGTTCATCTTCAGTCTTTGTTGTTTGTAATAGAAATCTAAGCCATGCAGCAAGTTGTTTGTGAAAAGCATGACGTCAAGGCTATGACAGACAGTATAACATGTTCCAGCAGAATGTCAACACACCACTACTAGTGCTGATATACTGATGGACGCTACAGTTGGTTTTGCCAGGTGATTTGCTTGATGGCAGACGGCAGCAGTGACTAGCGCACTGTAAGGCTTACTACATAGCAGCCAGGACAGCCCAGGCAGACACACATGTGTACAGGGCGGCGCCCCCAATACATGTCAGCGCATTTGCCAACTTGCTGCATGGCTCAATTTCTTTTACACCACTGCCAGTGCGCACCGCATGCTTGTCCTGACAAACAACACTGCACTTAGGCACTGCAGCTGAAACACCAGCACCGGGTGTCTGCATAAGGGCTGATTATTATCACTCAAAGTTGAATGCAACTGGCAGTTCCGGGAAGCTTGCTGTAGTCTGCATCGCTCCATAACAGATTCAGTGCCACTGAGTCTGTGATAGTACCTCACTGGATGCCAGAGGCATTCAAAACACCAGTCAGGTGATACACAGCAAAGCTGTTGGCAACTTGGACTTCGCTCGATCACACCGTGACCGGTAAAGTCTTCCATCACACTCCGAGTCTAAGACAGGATACACCATATGCCTTCCATGGTTGTTACCTGACCTATATAAGGTGGTTCCCCTGCAGCAAACATCAACCTGGACAAACCACAAATGCCAGTTGATGGAGCGACTGTGGCACTGCCACACCAATGGCACTGGCGCCATGATGGTATGCTGACGATCTTGCCACTGCTGCATGCCTTAAACTTTTGAAGACCTTGATACGATACAGTATACAACACTGCTGCAATAAACGTCACACAATGGTTGTTGTGCCCGCATAAATGCGCTACAAATTGTCAAGTACAGCTTCTATTCATTTGCTGTTGCATGAGCTGGATCCTTTTTTCCTACAATGTCAAGCTGTGAATCAACAAACTGTGCCCCTCACCCTAATGCCTCGGGGGTTGTGACTGGAGTACCTACTGCAGGGCTAGGTGTTTGCATGCTCAATAAGCTTGTCAGATAAGGCACAAGACGGTAACGTTTTTATTGTTGTTCTAGTCAACAGATTATCAATCAGATATGACCGACGTACCTGTAACGGGCACCTGGGTGACCAACCAGCGGGGTTTGAATTGCTGCTGCCAAGAGATACCTATGCGGAGTGCAGGCACCAACAACACGACCATCGTCCTGAACTGCATTGGCTATTGGCTTACATGCCTTTGATCTTTCATCGCTTAAGAGGTGAAACAAAGATGGTTGAGGGCATGTGCCCAGCATCAATCCAGCGACACCCTGCACAATAATCTCGCATCATCTGTGACTCAATCTGATGCATGTTATGACGCTGATGTCCATTTGTACATATCAGGAACAAATGGCAGGCACTGCTGCTGAACAGGCCGTGTTGTATAGAAAGCGCGCTGCCGTCTGAGGTGCGTGATTATCACCTACAAACTACACACAACATGAAATTTACACAATATTCTGAGCGATATCGCAGCCTCACCCACGTGCACAGCTGGTTTGGTGTCTGGGAGTGAGTTAGTCCAGCCGAGTGACCTGGCCGTTCGTGTCGAGTGACCGCCTCTTTCATACAGACTTTATCTGATACCAAGAAGTTCTCCTATATGCCTTCAAACATATGAAAACACTACGTTGAGTCACCCCTAGATATGCAACACCGCAGCTCAGTTCGCATACATGATTTTTACTTCTTGAAAAAGTTACTTTGATTAATTGCGCCCGATTGCGACTGCTGAACTCGCGCCTGGAGACACTGGCAGACTAAGGTGATCATTACAATGCAGGCGCGATCAGGCCCAACAGCAGTAACATGGCTTCTGGGTCAAAAATATAGTATTCTACGTGGTGTTCATGTACCTGCATGGCATATGTGTGAACTATGCCAACCAGCCGCGTTCAACCCCCAGCAACCAACTCATCCTGCCGTGTTTGCCACTGCCTCCTTCTTAAATAGATAGATTCAATTTAAGCAAACTGAACGGTGCGGTATCACGATAAGTGGCCTTGCATCGTCGATGGTCTCCCTGCTCGGGGCCATGGCTGGGTTGAAGGAAGCAATTCAAGCCAGCAGTTCTACAGAAACAGCATTGGCTCTGACCTTTCTAGCGGCACTGGTCAGTATTCTTGTCGTACTAAGACGGTAAGTGCACTACATGAACAGCATGCCTGCTTTAGAAGGAAGCACGTTGTGGACTTCTTGCTGTGCAAGTGCCTGGCTGAGTCTGTTGTTTTGGCTCTTTACGACACTCTGGGCTCCAGACCTAGCACAGTTCATCGCTAGAATGAAAGTTTCAAATTTTTGGAGGTAAGAAGTGTATGATGCTGTCTGTCCAGTACAGCAAGGTGGAGGCGACGTCCATGAGTGGGGGCAAGTGGTCAGATCACTGGCATCATATCGTTTTCCTGTGCATTCACTGCTTGTAGGAAGCCCAACTATGATCTTGACAGGATGCCAGGTGCGTGGAAGTCAGCGCTGCCGGTACTGGGCAACGTGCTGGAACTTCTGAAGCCAAACTTCCACAGGGTGTTCCTGCAATGGTCTGACAAATATGGAGGCATCAACAGGTTCAAGTTCCTGTGAGTGATGCTGTTGGCCGCATTAACTGACTGCCAATTAAGCAGCCTGCTTTCTAGTGAATTGCATACCTATCGGGCATCCTTTTAGTCCTTAGCACCTGCAACTAGTGTTGCACGCTGCTCCATGAAGCTGGTGTATTACAGGCATTGCAGAGGTCTCAATTGCATATCACATTTACTCGTCTTGGCAACCAGAGCTCAGGCAACACAGCATGACTGCTGCCAATTTGCCTGTATCTGTTTCACATCAGCTGGCACGATGTTGTGCTGGTGACTGAGCCAGCTGCCCTTGGCGTCATCATGGGCCGTGGTGAGGGTGCTATTGACAAGGCCTTTGAGACGTATGCACCCATCAACAAGATGTGTGACCCACATGGCCAGGTGAGTGTTGGGATGGAATGGATGTCTGAGGTGTGGTGGACGGATGCCGTCTATAATACAGACTCGTGTAACAGGTGTGCCGTTCCTGTCCATCACCACAGATACCAGCAGCTGTGCGTAGAGACATGTGTTACAGTAGCAACTGCAGAAACAGCAGCATGTTTTAAACCAGCAGCAGTGCAGTATGGCTGAGGTTGTGTGGACTGGTCACTTCTCATGCTGCTTGTAGCCGAACCTGTTGACGGCCGCTGCTGATGAGCGCTGGAAGGCCATCAGAAAGGCAGTAGCAGTCAGCTTTAGTGCTCAGAACATCAAGAAGAAGTTCCCCATGATCCTTGAGCGTGTAAACGAGGTCGTGAGGCGTTCAGCCAGGCTGGGGCCCAAGGCATCCATTGACGTGGATCAGACGGCTTTGCGAGTTACTCTTGATGTAATTGGGCTGGTGAGAAGCACAGCAATTCAATCGCACTAGAAGCGCTTACGCCAGTGCTAGCGTAGGCTGGATGTGATTGGGATTGTTAAAAGCACAGAAGTTGCCTGTTTCGAAAGGGCTACTTGTCGTGTGCACAGCTGTACTCCAGCTTGTATGCAGGCATTGTGGCACTGATGTGAGCCTGCAGCAGTACTTGTTGAGTCGTCTGCTTGCATTATCTGCCACGCCTCCCACCCTGAAGCTTCATGGGCACCCTGCTGGGACTTGAACTGTTGCAGGCTGGTTTCAACCATGACTATGGGTGTGTCCACAAGGACGTCCCCGAGTACGAGCACCTCATCAGGGTGCTGCCACGGTGCTTCACAGAGGTCATGCTGCGTGTGGCAAACCCACTGAGGCCAATCTTGCCCACCTGGTTTAAAGGAGGAGAAAAAGGTCAGCCTGAAAGCATATCTGAAACTGCCCAACAAAGGCTTGAGCTGTGCAGTGGCACATTTACAGCAACTGTTGACATAATGCCATCACTGCATGACGGCAGCAAACCCTCAACTTAATGATCTCAAAGGCCACGACAACACTCATAAAGTACTCAACACCTTCTCCCCATGTGTCGACAGCAGTTGTTTATGTGTTCAGTGCAGCCATGTTGATCCTGAGTGCTTGCCTTGAACGCCTGGCCCTGCAGGTGCCAAAGCCTTTGCCATGTTCCAGGCTGAGATGAACCAGTTACTGACAGAGATGAAGCAGCACGGCCCGCCAGCAGAGGATGATCAGGACATTGCAGCACAGCTCTACAGGGTGATGACAGAGAACCCAAACATCTCAGAGGCACGCATCCTGAGTGAGATTGGCATGCTGTTTGTGGAGGGCTTCGAGACTACAGGGCACACCACAAGCTGGACCCTGTTCAATATTGCCACAGTGCCAGGTGAGCAAGTGTTGCAGGTCCTTCAGGCGCCTTGAGTAAGATACTGTACTGCAAATACTCGTCTCAGGCACTTTTGATGGTGCGTTGCTACATTGAGCAACAGCCACCAAGTAGAAATGCCGCTAATGGCCCTACAATGAGTTCACTTCTGTTGTGCTGCAGGCGTCCAGGAGAAGATTGCCGAGGAGTTGGACACGCTGGGCCTGCTGGCAAAGCCAGGCTGCCCCCCTCCCAGGGAGCTGCAGCTAGATGATCTCAAAAAGATGCCCTTCCTGACTGCCTGCACAAAGGAGGCCATGCGTATGCTGCCTGTAGTCTCAATCATGGGCAGGTAAGCTGACCAGCATGGGCCAGCTTGATGTTATGTGCTCCTGTTTCACGTACTTTGCCAGCTGGAGCTGTATCTGCTGCACGTTCATGGAAATCTGACACTGCTCACATGACCCATTTCTGATGTGTTTGCAGGATGGCCACCAAAACCACGCGCGTTGGGAAGTACACAATCCCTGCAGGTACCATTGTGGCCACACCACTGTTTGCCATTCAAAACACCACCCACAATTGGGAGCGGCCAGAGGAGTTCATGCCTGAGCGCTGGCTGGACGTGCCAGTTGAGACTTACGTGTATGACAGCACCAGTGGCACTAATGGTGGCAAGCGTGGAATCACTTTCATGCCTTTCAGCGAGGGTCCCCGCAACTGTGTGGGCCAGTCGCTTGCAAAGATGGAAGTGATGACGCTGCTGTCTAAGCTGTTGAGCAGCTTCCGTCTGGAGCTGGCTCCTGAGATGGGTGGTCGTGCTGGTGTAATTAGTCGTGAGAGCACTCATCTGACTCTGCAGACGGCAGGCACCAAGGGCATCAGGTGTCACCTGCACCCCAGGAGCGAAACAGTGGCTGCAGGTGTGGTTGCAGCTTGATTCAAGAGTTGGTCAGGGGCCATGTCTGTCACACCAGCTGGCAGCTTCCCTGATACGCTCAGGTCTGGCAGTATGTAATGAAAAACTCAGAAGACTGTTCTGTAGCATGGGCCTGTGCCCAGTTCGTTTAATCTGGCCCTCATTTGCAGTTGGTTGTTTTCTATCACCGTAATGATGTGCAGGGTTGAGTGAATGTTGTCAGCTGTATGTGTGGTTGTATCTGCTACACTCTGCACCACTGGCCATCAATTTTACGTTCAGTACTGGCAACAGGCAGCAGTTGAGATGTACCTATGACTTGCACAGCAGGTTCCTTGTGCATATGCATGCATGAGTGACATGAGTTGCCGCACCGTCAGCGTGTGCGTTGGGATAATACACACACAATAAGCGGTCTCGACCTCTGGCTGTATCCTGTGATTTGCTGGGTTATCAGTGGGTGTTGCATCCTTAGTGACTGGCAGGTGTCATTTCAAGGTCTAAACTTAGTCAATGCGTACAGGCATTTGTAGCTAATCGTGTGGCACAGATTCTGGACTAGCAAGCATGAGATCGACAGTGGCCATATGGTCTAGCATGGTGGTGTGAGTCTAGAGCCCCCAGGCACAGGTCCAGCAGATATGTCTAGCAGTGTTCATGGACATGTGCTGGCTATGACAGCATTCGAAGTTGCAGGAGGGCTCAGCACATGCAGCAGGCAAACGACCAAGCACCACCAAGTGAGGTCGTGTATTGTATATCTAATGTTGACTGAAAACAAGCCAACATGCTTACTGGCTGAGAATCTGTTGCGGTTGAAGGTTGTCTGATTTACTGCAACCAAGTGAACTGTTTGACACAAATGCGGGTACAGCTTGCAGGGCGGCGTGCACCACATGTTGACCTTTGATCAGTGGTGGTACATCATTGGCTGTGGAGTCACAGTCTGATGGCCGAGCACCGCTGGTGTCCCAATTGTTACCACTGGTTTGACCTGCCAGGTCACCGGCAAATTCATGCAGGCTGCGCAGCAAGCACAGGGTTATGAGTGTGCAGTTGATCAACACTTAGCCCATGCATGATTATATCTATAGAGATCATCTGCATGATGCAACTCTGGTTATCTGGATCCTAGTGAGGAGCCTAGTATTTCAATTGCGGCAGTAGTACTGCTGTAGTTATGAATGATTCTTTGCTCAAGTAGATGGTCTGGTGCAACCTCTCAGTGGACTTGATACAGTTGCAAGCGCATAGGCGTACAGGCATGTAAGTAAGTTATCAAGAGAACTGAACAGCTGGTGCAACCTTTTACCAAAATGGAATTTCTCGGAGCTCATGCGCCTTGATCATGATGCGCAGATTAAAAGGACTTTGGAAAGAAAGAACTTCTCGAGCATATGCATCCAAGGTGACAGTCTCCGAGAAATGATGCTGAGAGTTTCTTGAACGTTCAAGAGTTAACTCACTGAGGATCAAATTTGCCTCTAGTGATATCCAACGTGCACTACCAACAGCATCACTAGTTGCTGCTGTAGCAGCTGGGCTACTTGAAACAAGGGGTCGTCATCGGAAGGATCACCCGTGCCGGGCTGAACCGGCTTTGAACTTCAACACGGTGCAAACTTCGTCCGTGACGGACATACCTAGGTGTACGTAGACGCGTGAAAATTTGCATTGTTTCGAAAAAGGGAAGCAAAGTCTCTACGAGGAAGCAAAGTCCAGCGTATCTCAGGTTCCAGCACGGCAGTACCGTCGCCTGAGGCTAGTACTAGGCTAGTATACTAATAACGTACTAGTACTTAGGTACCACCAGTGTTTAAAGCCGGAGTCCAGCGTCGAGGCTGCACGGTAAAAGAAATTGAGCCATGCAAATTGAAAAGCTATGGCAAATGCTGCTACTGCAGTCTGTCCTGTTCGAAGCCTGAGGGTTTGGAGTGTGTACTATGTGGCATCGTAAAGTAACACCGCACTAAGAAATCACCGGTTGCCTTTGAAAGGTCAATAATCAATCGACCAGTGGTGCAGGCACCCATCACTGGCCTGGGCGGAACTAGTAGTGCTACGGGACAATCCGTAATCACACGTATAATATTTTCAATTGTAATACAGTTTCATGAGAACTACCTTCTTCTTGATGCGCCTAGGAAACGATTGGGATTAGTCACCCCTAGGGTCACTCAATACTAGTACTCATGCATGAGTAGTCTCTGCTAATCTGTCGGTTCACATGACGCTAGGTAGGCGGACTATAAAAGCAAATAAGCACTCCTGAGATCGATATCCGGTATTCTATACCTTTTTTCATTGAGGCTGCAGGTTCTCCTGCAACAAGTAGTTTATATAGACAAACTTTGACCGTCTGCAGCAGCCTCAACCCACTGCTCCTCGTGGAGGGTGACGTCATATCTTGTACATCACACGCCTTTTTAAAGGCGTGAAGAAGAAGAAGAAATTTCTGTTCGACCGCGCTGATTGATCAGCGGACATCACCTGCAACCGTACCAGATCTCGTAATCTGCGCGGTGAGAGCCCGGTTTCCCACGGACAAAACATGACTCATCAATAGTGACTGTGCGTCACACAGCATCTTTGAGTAGGAAGTTCCCACCTGCACAGAGGCCGTCCCCAGGGACACACGCCGGCGTTGGCGCCAACCCATCTTCCACACGCCACCCATCTTCCACACTAATGAGCTCATTGAGTACTCGAGTACTCACCCCTCTGGAAGTAAGGGCTCCAAGGCATGGTGTGCTTCCGGCGGCCGCCAAATACCAACAGCTACAAGTCTATCGAAGCAGCTCTGAGAAGGACAAGCACGTTCCCGTGGCTCAGCATCGGTGCATTGGATGATAGTGATGGGAAGAAGTAATGGAGATGTACGTTCTTCTGCCAACTGTCAGAAAGTATCTTTTCATCAATCTGTCAACGCCGCATATGGGGCCCAGCCCTTCAAGTACTGCCTCAAATCGGCTGGTATCTCCAACAACTGCTGCTCTGTAAAGGTCGGCCCAGTGATGGCAATCATGTTGGCTGTATTCCCAATGCACAAGCTGCAGCATGTAACCTGGCCTGCAAATGACAGTGTAGCATCATGCCGGCCCAACATGGCATGTTGTGCAGGCATAAATTTGCGATGTATGTATATGCATGAAGCGCCCAGGCACACACAGAACATGTAACATGCCCCGCAGATTGCCACATGCATCCTTGCTAAATTTAAGTTGTCGCTGGATCGCATGCTACTGCAGATTTTTCTTGCTCTGGCGGATTGTCCATAGAGGCCGTTGCAGATCTTGGAGGACATATGATGGCACAACATTGTCAAAAAAGCAAAGTGGCTGCAGAACCAGTGTTGGCAGACACAGTTTCCCGTTGCCATTCCAAGAGCTTACCTTCAAATGCTTTGGCCAAGGCTAATAAAGCTGCTTGAGTGGTCTGTATATCTGAGATTTCCGCCAGCTGGAGATGCTCTGATGGTTGTGCCGCTCCAAGATTGGCCACAACGCGCCCACCCGGCGCCAGTCGTTGCCGAATACTTCGCCAACTTGAGACCTGCACAAACACCACTGTATTGTCTTTAGGCTGTGATAGTGTTGCCTTCAAGCAGTGCTGGCTACTTTGCTATAGGATTAGAAGCAGCAGCTGAATGATGTTCAGAACACAACGATGTGCAATCTGAACTGCACTTGTGGGCACTTCTCATGCAGGCACCTGGGTCAGCTGTGGTATGAGCTGGCCATCAGCAAAGAGGTCAACAATGATGCCAGCAGCACCCGGTGGTCCGACACCAGCACTGTCAACCAGGGCATCACCAACATGAACAACCTGGAGACAGGGATCACAGAAAAGTCGTGCAACAGGCACTGCCGTAAGTAGCCGCCAACCAGTTGCCAGCATGAACAGAGCTTACTGTCATCCGCAAAGCAAACCGCACATGCAAATTTAATCATGGCCATGCCAAGAAGGTGTAGACATGTCAGCATGATGATGGGTGCCACGGTTGTTTGCGCCATACTGATGTGCTAGAATGTAGGATGTATCAAAGACACATGGGTTGTAGCACAGGGCATGTCCTAGACATGCAGCAAGCGCTACTGCTTTGCTGTGCGCAAGCAGATAAGTATCACACTGGTCAACAGCTGGGGAAGCCCAAGTTATTGCCTGCTATTTAGCTGCTCACCAGGCTGCCACTGTCAGTCAGCAGTTTCATCCCCATGTGCTGTTCAGCCATCATGATCACCGCAGGATCAAGCTCCCAGCCATACATCAGTCTATTGGGGTAGTAGGCATGTATAAGGTGAGCAATGGTGCCAGCACCCTGCGTATGGAGTGCTGACATCAATAATGCTAATGGTTGTGATGGGCCTGCCACCAGCAGCCCTGGGTGCAATATTGGTGCTGTAGCAGAGATGAATCCTGTTGGATGATGGCATGTCAACAATGTACATTCTGTGCTGCTTGCAGGGCCATGTGCTGGCGTGCGCTGAAAATGAAGGGCAGCAGGAGCCGGCAACTCCACTTCAACATTGCTACTTTGTCTGTGAAGCTGCTCACCAGCCCGAGTATGACAAGTGGCCCCTCAGGTACCAGTGCTGGCAGGATGGCCAGGCAGTCCCTGCAGGCCCAAATCACACATGTTGATGCCAGCGTCCACTGCATACTGATGCCAGAAACGGACAAAGACACATATTGAGGGTAGATAGCACCCAACAAGCTGCATCCAACTTCATACTGCCAAGCTGCAGTCGCTGTGCAAATGGAGCCCCAGCACCTGACGCAAGATCTTTAAAGCGAGTCATGCACTTGCTATTGTGCATGTAATGCCTTGTGCTCACCAATAAGCGCCGGTGAGGACTCTTTGCTCGCGATAAATGGAGTGTAGATTGCCTGCAGGTGTGCAGTAAGTCGTTGTGCTTGGTTGCCCAGGGCACCGACACGGCAGCAGGCTCTACTGGATACCTATTATCACCTGAACGGTCCAACATAAGCACGTTTGCACCACGCATCTCTTCCGGAAATCCAGACGAGTCTGGGATCTGTACGTGTTGGCGAACTGGCAGCTTAATTATGATAGACAGCTGGGGTGGTCAGGCAACAGCACCAGCAGCCTTGGATGGTGAGGGGAAAGCAATCATTATACCAACCTTCCACACAGCTATACTGTTATTGATAGATGATACGGCTTGCCCAAGGCATATGGGCTGCTCCTGACACCGCGCATGTACAGTCCTGGCCCGATGGCGTACTGCTGCCCCAGCAGGGCGCCAACAGCACCTCGGCAGCCCGCGAGCCTGCTCGCATGCCCCTCTCATGACAGATGTAATATGTAACCTCTAACTTACCATACTTCAGCTCACGTTGTGATTGGTGCAGTTACTCGCTCTACTAAAAAAGTAGTGAAGTTGAACTGGTTGAACCCTGGCCGTGCAGATCTATCGTTCTGTTGTGCAACTGGCCGCATCCAGCAGCTTCGCGTATGTGGATTTGCACCTGGAGCGTCGGACGTGTTCAATGCATTGATGTGAAGAGCGTGCCAACAGCCTGATTGTACCATAAATCGACAGGTTGCAAACCTATTTCTGTAGTTGATAAGGGTGATCATACTGCTAGTTGAGATGATTTAGTGCATGGCATCCAGCGCCAGACACCTGTCTCTGCTGTTCGGGCGAGGATGTTGGGTCTCCAGCATGCTTGCCATCACTCTCTAGCTTGCCAACACCAGCTGTGTCTTAATCTACTAGTGGATGCGTTGCCACGGCAGAGCAGAGTAACAGTGGCGGGATCCCGCTTGACATTGCAGAGCAGGTACGACACTTCCTTGCTTGCAGCAGGTTCAGGACGCAGATGTCGGCACGCGGTTGCTTGGATGGACATGAACCATACTCGTCGTTGTATGTGGTCGTGCAGACCAGCAATGTTATGACACGGCACCTGTTGCTCCAACTGCAGGGCACTGCATCTTCAATGCAGCAGCAACTACAGCAACAATGTCGTCTCTGTGAGAACTGCAGCAACTTCTCACGCGCAACTGGCTTGTGAACCTAGCACAGTTCAGGATCTCCTTGCGCACGTCGTGCACAATTCAACCCAGCATCAGCAGCAAACGCTTGAGCAAGCCATTGAGCTGCGAAGGCAGCACAATGGCCACTTTGCAGGAGTGGAAGATGACCTGCCATCAGGGTAAGAAGTGATTGAGGACAAATTATGCTTGATATTGTTCAACACCATCTGTAAAAACGGCTGACAGCAGGGTTTTGCTCTCTGACCTGCATTGTCAGCATGTCCTCAACCAAAACATTGTACAGGAAGCCTGCCACTTGGGAAATAACAGTATTGGCAATTGCAGCAACCCATCAAGAGCGCTATTTGTGTATTTAGTTGTCTCCCCAAATTGTCAAATGTTGCATGCCTGTCCTGTGGCCATGCTCTGGCTTGACAGGTTTGGAACAGCTGGTACCCCAGGCGTGCAGGAACTGCAGCAAACACATCAGCAAGGAGACCAGCAGTGGCCAGTCTTCCACCAGTACCAACGGCGGGTCTCTTCCCTCAATCATGGGATGGTGCAGCAGATGCAGCTTCATGTCGCATCTGATGCTGCAGAGGAGTTGCACCTGGCAGTGCAGGTTGCAGCAGCTGATGGTCACTTGTCAGCGACTGGTGAGCTGCTCCAGCACCAACAGCTGCACCAATATCAGCCAAGCCACCAACAGCAGTCCGCCCTACAACAGCCGGCTGATGCCTTGACACAACAAGCTGACCTGCTGCTGCACGAGAGCGGTCAGTTGCTGGAGGAGCTGCAGGCAGCCTGTAGGCAGCGGAGTGCACACAGCAGTCGCCCGCAACCAGCGTAAGTGCCACTGGTCGCTGTTGAGGTCAACTTACGGGTGCAAGCAGCTGTAGGTACAGCGGTGGATGACCATGTTTGTCTAAGCTTTCAGGCAGCATGTTGTTCTGGTCAATATGCCTTTATTTCGTTCTGCAGTGTCATCACACTAGTTGCTGCAAATACATCGGTTGGGAAGGATAGCTGCATCTGAGCGTCCTGCAGCGCCTGCTAGTCTGCCACTGCCCTCACCTGGCGCTTATTTTGGGAACCTGCTGCAGTCCTGGGTGGAGTAAAGAAGAAGTTGTCCGGGGCTGGACGTACAGCCAACAGGACAGAGTTGCCCGTACAGCTGCCGGCGTGGCAGTGCTTCAATTAAGCACTGCAGCACAGCCTATCAAGCAAGCCAAGCAGCTGCTGTCGTGGCTGCGACGAGAGCAGAAAGTCATTCTGTCAGCCGCAGGCGCTTCCCTAGCTTTCATTGCGCTACAGTGCATAGCGCAGGTGCAGCTGATGCTGCAGCAGCAGCATCCACATTATCAGCTGCTTGTGACCGCTGATTTCAGAAGCAGTCGCCGGCCAAAAACTCGGGGGCGATGTGAGGTGTACAATCTGACATGCAGCTTGCAGCGAGTGCAGCATAGTGATCAATCCTGCCACATCCTGAACCAGCGACAATTGATGCAGCAGCAACGGGGTCTGCAGCCTCTGCAGCATGAGGTTACGGGAAGTCAGCATGCTGCCCAGCTTGATTGTGATCTTGCTGGTCATGGTCAACTGCTGCAGCATTTACCGGTTCCTGAGCCTGGAGGGCAGAGGCAGCCGTGGTGTCAGCGCAGTGTGAGCTCTTACCAAGCAAGCGCTCTGAGATTTGGGCCTGGTGGTCTATCTAAGGTTCCGAGAGCAATCGCTGCAGAAAAGGAGGTGAATTGGCTGGGGAATGTCTGCAGCAGCAGAGCTACAACAGCTGTATCCTCTTCACACTTGAGCAGCACTACCTTGCACTACCCGCAGTTGCATCAGCAGCATGGAGCTCAGCATACGTGGTCATGCTTCCAGGAGGTGCATCACCTGCCAATACAGCAGCAGCAGCCCTTGCAACAGCAGCAGCAGCACAGGCAACAGCCAAGGCACAGGCGTCGACAGCAGCAGCAGCAGGGGGAAGCAGGGCAATTTGTGGCTGCCCTTCAGCAGGCTGACCTCCGCGGCACCACGGTGAGCATTGCGGACATGCTGGACGAGAGATTGCAGCAGAGTGTAGGTGTTGCTCTGCCAGTACCATATGCCAAGCAGGCCGTGAAGGTGCTGGAGGCTGCTGCCATAGTAAGCAGACGATGGCAACGACGAGGCGGCAAGACAGGCAGCAGTGTAGCAGTCGCCCTACAGGCATGGCCTGGTGCAGCGAAGCAGCAGTCTGGCAGTAGGTGGGGTTTGCATGTACTGTTATCTAGTACACCCCGTGTACCATAGTAGTGCGTTATTTCCGCAACTGTAAAAGATATTCCCTTGCCACAGCATGTATACGGTGTATATGTTGTTGCTGGACAACAGCGGTGCCATTTGGTTGAGAATAGACCTGATAGACATGGTACCCTGTTAGGTGGTTTTCAGAAAAAGTAGTAAAAGTAAGATAAATGAGCCCACTTTGTAATGCTGAATCGTTGTCTACTGCTCCAGTCGTGGTGATGAACTGAAAGTATGGTGCTTCAGGTTCCTCACTGCAGCCAGCACCGCAATTGAACGCATACATGCACTGGTCTAATTGATAGTGAGCTGCAGATTTCTCTGCGTTATTTATGAATCGCTAACGGGCGGGTTACACTCGTTCATCTATGCCATATAAGTCGTGGAGGACAGCTCTGCTGTCCACTAGGATGCCTTGTCGGCCCCGTGTTGCTGGAAACAGTAGTAGGTCCACTAGAGCCCTGCTATTGGGTGCCACTGGTATTGCTTTACGCCTTGCCAGCAGATGGTTGATGCTCACACCTGCTGCTTAACAAGTTCCGGTGTCACACCCGTAATGTCTTGTTTCACAGTATTGTTCATACAAGATGTTAATTAACATCTGCTGTTGCCTCTTCTGTTGTTTTCAGGCATGGATTTTGTACCATCATTGCTCCGGCCACTAAACACATTCATACACTGCACGGCGCCCTCGCAACACAGCTATCACTGGTGCACCTGGATACAGCCACTGTGTACTAGGTATGTGGCACTCTTTTGCTGTCTTCTGCGCTCTTGTGAGGTGTGGTGTTGCTACTTCTATTTCGTATTGTTGCTCGATGTACTGGCTTCAAATGTGCCATACATCTGCATTCCTGAGCCTGCAGGAACATCTGTGTTGCTGGCTGTGTTTTCTGGTTGTTTTGGTTTCTAGTTTGTGTATTGAGGCCTTACTGTAGTAACGGTTACATCCATACGCTTTTTACACTTGTGTTTTGATGGTGATCTGAATTGGTGGAGGTGTGATGAGCTGGTTCCGTATGTCCGTGTTTCCTGCAATATTATCAACTTGCTGCGTGGCTATATCTCTTTCTCATGTTGTGATGTCTCTTTCAAGTGTCTCTTTTAAGTGTTCATCATTTTGCATCTCCCTTTGCTGCATGTATTTTATTGCTCCTGTTTACTGCCACAACAGTTGGAGAGGCTCAACATGATGCTCGCTTATTTACAACCCGGGGTACGCAGCCCCAGGATACGTATGCTACATCGCTGCATGACTCAATTTCTTTATTATATCCCTGCAAATATACCCTAGACCCTGTCCCAGTCTTGTAACATGCTTATATTCTTTACGGTTCGCATGTCAGCGCATTTGCAATGGCATTGCAACTTGCTGCATGTCTCTATTTTTCTTTCACATACAACCTTACATCTTCCAACACCTGCCAACACACTATCGCCACGCATTTGCCATAACATTTCAACTTATTACATGGCTACATTTCTTTTACATGGCACCATTTCTTTTACCTCTTTGTTTCAGTGGCAAAACACCTATTATGAGTTCTTGTAGTATTAAAGCCCTTTCATTCCTTCCTTCCTTCCTATGAGTTTTTCCCCCCACAAATACTTAACATCTCATATCGTTATTCATTTTCTTTTACATGGATGGGGAACACGTCTGTGTCCGTCTAAAGCGCCCTGAAAACTTTTGCAAAGTATGCTGTTGTACCGACATGTCGAAGACATGACACATGTAATACGTTGATATGCAATACACATATACAGAACACTGCACTTAGTCAACCAACTGAGTGGGTTGACCGGGCTTGAAGGCCGAATAAAGCAATGCAAGTGAAACCAATATACTGCTTGCCACCGGTTGATCCACAGCCTAGGTGCCTGGCCAGTACCTCTGCTGTTGATCGCCTTTGTCATGTGCATCATTTGCATGGTTGCATGATGTTACCTATCCCTGTCATTCCACTGCTACACGAGGTATTGTGCCTGCAGCTGCAGTGTGTTTCTGCAGGACTGACATGTTACATAGGATGCGGTGGTGCTTCTTATCTCAGGACGCTCGGTCAGCACCCTGGGGTGCCACCCCCTCGCAACCCTGTGGTGCTAACCCGCTTTCTCCTCCTTTTTACAGGTAATACTTGGTGCAGGACTTCGGTGACAGCTGGATGGACAGCCAGAACAGACGACAGGCACAAGCATCATATCAGGGTGGCGCCCCCAACGCATGACAGCGCATTTGCCATAGCATTTCACCTTGCTGCATGGCTATATTTCTTTCACACTCGTGTAACTTACAACTTGAATCACCAATCTACATGCTCAATATCGACACCGTATTGTTCCGGTGATGTCTCAGCTTGCCGCACATCGTGTGAAAAGTTTTCGACATGCCTGTCCGACAGAGTCTACTAGATGATTGAATGAAGGAATGATTATTCAAGCCGTTCATACCAGCAGCTGCTCCTGCTGGAGTGACCGCCAGGCAGCAGAATCGGACGTCCAGCACATCCAATGTTGCATGGCTCGATCTCTTTTGCATCGTTGTCCCCATGAGCCATGCCATCATAATATTGATCATTCAGTTTAGGATGATGATTGCTTACTTCTGCTACTTACAAGGCTGGCGCTGCAGCAGTATCACACTGCACTGCCAGCACTGCCCTGCAATCTTTCCAAGCAAACGGGTCAGCCGAGGCAAAATACACTACCTCGTGTTTAATTGACGCTTAGCCAAGCTCCCTCTTAAAAGAAAGTATCGAGTTCTGCATAAAACAAATTGCCAGCAGGCACTGATGGGCTTGAGCCATAAGATGCTTGCAGACATGAAAAGATGGTTACATACATGCAGCGCATTTGTCATACCATTTCAACTTGCTGCATGGCTCAATTTCTTTTACATGCATGCATGTCTTTAGTACCAATCAACAGCAAAACCTGCTGCCAAGAGCCTTGAAGCACTTGCAGCTTCTAGTCATGCAGCCGGGCATCCGTGGCAATGCTGTTATGACTTGAAATCAGCAAGAGACAATCTAGGTTGGCTGGCCAGTCTCCTAACGCAGGCTGCTGACCTCGTGTTCGACACAAGCACACAAGGTGTGCTGTCACAGCCTTGCAAAAGAGATTAAGCCATCAGAAAATAGCCCGCCTGGAGCACTGTTCCATCCAAGGCACAGCAGCTGCAACTTTGGTCCGCTTGGCAGGGGCACATACTTCAATTGCCTGATCCCCCCCCCCCCCCCATTGCAGTGCACGCACAACCATGCAACCCCTCTACATGCTATTTGCAAGCGCGAATGCTGGGAACAAGTGCAAACTTCGCACCTTCAAGGTGATCAACTTGACCCCGACTTCCAACCAGAATACAGGAGCTGCAAGTTCAAGGAGCAGGCACACATTACCATCAGCTTCCCCCCCCCCCCCCGTACACAGGGTGAAGCAACAGCAGTGCATTCCATGCAGCATGCAGAATGGTACCTGCAGCAAGCTCACCGTGAATGCACAATCTGTGACATCACCTACTTTCACATCCTCAAGTGGTTGAACAAGCAGGCAAGGATCTGACATAGCTGATCTGGCAAGGCAACATGCTCAACAGAAAACCACCAAACGCTGGGCACAGTTGATGGAAAGAAGGTGGGCTGCGGACACAATAGAAGTGTTGCAACCAGCAGCTGGTCAAAAACAATCACACAAGCTGCCACGCCAAGCAGAGAGAGCATCTATGAAACAGAATGATTGTGCAGATGACAGTCAGCAGAGAAAACCATGCACCTGCCTCGACCCCATCACTAGCTGGACACACTGCCTGCACTGCAAACCACAGCACCTGCAAAAGACTACATGGCGTTGATGGAAGCATTGATGGCACACAAGGTACACGACTTGAGCAGTGTGTGCGGGTAGAAGCATGCTCATTGCTGTGCTGCATCAAAGTATGCAGGTGAGTGAAAGCTGTTGGCAGCATGTACAATCACACTCAGTATTCAAGCAATAACATAGAAAACTGGCTTAACAGGAGCTCCACACCCTGTACTGCCACCGTGGCATCCTGGGCAGCAGTGGCACCCTGTCTGTGCACTGAGCCTCATCTCACAGGGCCAGGAAGTCCCTGATGTCCAGATTGACGTCCCCATGCGCCACCTTGGTGGTGTCCTGCGGGATGAACAGCTTGGTCCAGCTCTCCTTGGTGAGCAGGGAGCAGGAGGGCAGATCTGACAGGAACAGGCGACACATGCAGCGGGGCAGAGGCAGGTAACAACTTCAGGTACACCCTCTTGACTGACTGAATTGTGCCAGCCATGGGGATGCTACCCATGTGCGCAGTGGCTCAGCAAATAAGAAATGCATTATGAGAGCGGCACCTCTGGGATAAGTGTGCTATTGTTGCAACTCCCTCTGTTGGCACAGTCATACCTCAACAAGACGGTTGACGCAATGGAGTCTAGCCCAACAGAACAACAAAAACAGTGATACACGCCTATGATACTGCCAGACATCCACCTGCTTCATTCTCGAACACAGCTCCATGCTTCTTGCACCAGTCCAGGCACGCAAGCAATGCCTCCTGGCGATCAGCAGCAGGAGTGTTGTCACCACTGCAGCTGCGCTCACTGCAGCCAGGCAACAGCTTGCCCTGCTCGTCAATGGTCAAAGCTGACAGCTGCACTTGCAACTGCTGCACAGCTGCACCTGGGCTGCCCTTGCTGGCGGCCTGCTGCTGCTGGGCAGTCGGTGGCGAGGTGCTGGCCTCTACTACATTGCAAGCAGGAGCTGCCTCAACCTGACTGTCAGGCAGGAGGAAGCCGAGCGTTACTGCCAGGAAAGAGAGGGCGATGACTCCAGGCTTGTGTGCACGCACCAAGGTATTGAGCGCTTTCCAGCGCAACTGCTTGACAGCCACATCCATCAGGCACCGGCCCAGACGCGGAGCTCGAACATACAGCTGGAAGAAGCGGCTCACATTGCTGCTGGAAAGTGCCTCACGCACCTGCAGCAGTGGACATGCACAACCAACGCCGTCCAGTCACTAATGCATGGCAACATGGACAAAGAAGCAGATGGCCACTGTACAGCCAGTCTCTTTTTTTTGCTGGTACCGACCACCGATTTTCATTGAAAGTCACCACAGATGCAAGGGTCACAGAACCACAAATGTTCAGCCCTGGCACTTCTAGGTAACAACACACTGCAGCAACAAAGCAACCTATTAACCCAGAAGCTCAACTGTTGTGTATCCCACCTGCATGGCGTGCTGCACTTCCGCACTGTGTGCAACTTGGCCAACTTTGTTGCCCAACAGCTGCTTCATGGTGCCCAGAAGTCTGCGGCCTTCACCAGCAGCAGAGTGCACGGATTGATACAGCAGCCGGTAAGCCCCAAACTCAGCATGACTGCCAGGTAACCCCGCTGCATAGAGTATGGCTAGCTGTGTCTGGCACTGGTTGTACTCAGCAGCATCACCATACTCAAGCGCAGCTCTGGCATGAGCCTCGTACACCTGGAAAGAAGAGCAACAGCAAACACCAGGTTGTGGCACGACCCATGCAAACAAGGCATATGAGTCGGCGTGCAACCCAGACGCAGCCTGGAGCAGCAGGATTTGCAGCAATGTGCTTACCAGGGACAGCTCGCAAGTGTTGAGCTGACACAAGTATCACTCTGCATGCCTGCTCTCAGGAAGCCTACACTGCAGTGATCAAATGCATAACATGCTGCAGACATCCAACAATACAGTAGGTTCACCTGCACAGTAAAATCACTCTTGATGCCCTGGACCGTCAGATCTTGTCGCATGGCTTTGAACTGGTCGTTATAGTACAGGTACTTGTCGGCCTGGGTCTCAATCATGCCCAGCAGCCGCTGCAGAGCTGCCACCAGCACAGGCGGTGGCCGCACCTCCTCTGGCAGTGGAGCGCGCGTCAGGCGCAGGTACCGCTTTTCCAGCTTCTGACAGGTACCCACTATGAACTCCCCTTCATCCACTGCCAGACTGTCCTCGTCCCAGCCATAAGCTGCAAGGGTGCTGCTGCGCCCCACACTGCTACCACCAGCGAAACGGGCACCACGAGCTGCATGCTTTGCCTGCTCCTCAGCAGTCCACTCATCCTCATTACCTGCCAGCCACTGGTTGTATTTCTTGCCCTTCTTGCCCTTCTTGCCGAATCGCTGCTCCGCATACTGCCCCCGGCCTTTCAAGCTGCCCAAGTCCACCTTCTTCTTGCGTGACAAGCTGCCACTGGCATCACCCTCACCGTCATCGCTGCTGCCATCACTATCACTGAACTCTCGGAATCCATGCCTGTGTCGTTTCCTGCTAGACCTGGGGGACTCAGAATCACGCAGCTGTTGGTTTTGCCACCCAGAGTTCCCCATCGTACTCCATGCGCTGGCCCCATGCTGCTGCTGCCTGCCACTGGCCTCTGTGGACTCAGACCCACGCGCCTGCCTACCCAGAACAGGCAGGGGCTCCCGGTCCCAATCTGTACTCCACAGCGTACCTTCTTTCTTGTGCTTGGCAATCAGGTCCCGCAACACCGTCCTCAGCTCCAGGCGTGTCTCATCGCTGCGACCCATGACAGCTAATGCACGGGCTACATACTGGTGCAAGGAGGAAGGCATATCCTTTGACTGCTGTTTCATAGAACTTGCAGCTGCAGCTGCAGCTGGTGGCGTCCCTGCTGGAACATACTGTGGCCGACTTTGCCCTTGAATTGCCGTCAGCCGCTGTGCTACTGCCTCAGCAGCCGCTCGCATGGCTTCCATGCTTGAAGCCGGAGCGCTGCTGGATGAAGCAGCAACGCCACCTATTGGAGTGGCATTGCTGCCACTGGCTGCAGCGGGGCTCACGCATTTGACAAGTGATGCTGGCGGTGGCATCCTGGTATAGTCTTGTGCAGCAGCTGACGCACCTTGTGCTGCACTGCTGGGAGAAGGAACAACAGGTAATGGTGTGGGAGATGGAGCAACCTGCGCAGCATAAGTGTTAGTGGAAGAAGAGCCGTACTGGCCAGTCGTGTAGTCATAGCTAGGGTAGCTAGATCCCCCATAACCCTGTGTGTAAGCCCCTTGGCAATAGGTACCATAGGCTGGTGCATTGTACTGATACTGCGCTTGGTGGTGAATGTTGTGCAACTTGGCATCAGTAGCTGGGGGTTGTGGAGTGACTGCAGCTGTGCTGCCTCCTGTACTTGTCATTGTGGCAGCGTTGGATGTTACGTTATGCTGCTCTGCCTGGGCTGCTGACTCCTCCCCAGTAGGCAAGGGGGGTGGAGCCTCTTCAGGGAGTGGTGGAGGTGCTTCTGCTGGTGGTTGTGGAGCTGCTGCTGTGCTGGCTCCATTTGCGGGTTGGATATACTGCGCATAATAAGCAGAGTAGTCATAACCAGGTTGCTGTTGATAGTAGCTGCCATACTGGTAGCCTGCAGGGTAAGTTGCAGATGGTTGATATCCAGCATATGCACCGGGGTGTCCGGCCCAAGCCCCTTGTGCCGGCGGGTATCCACTATAGCCAGCATACGGCTGAGCCATACTGGACAAAAAACGATTGACTCCTGCACAGCGCCACAAACGTAATGGTCAGCTGGCACCGCGTGTGGTTGTAAGGACGCAGCAGATTGTGAAGGCTCCACATACTTAATGACGCAAAAAGCACGTGTCTTCTGCTGCCTAGCTCGACATAGCCCTGGGCAAGAAGAGACTGTTGCAGACGGGCACCAAAGACACTTCACTGCTGATGATGATCAGCAATTCGGGCAAACCATTGAAGTACAAGTAAGCTTGATCAAGTGCGGCCGGCTTATTCGACTGCGTTCGCGTTGCTCGTCAGAAGCTGAGATGTATACAGTGCTTGCTGGAGAATAGCTAGCCTAGATTCGTAATTTGAGCGTCCTAATGGCGAGTGGCAACGCAAGTGTGTTCTTCAAAGAGATTTAAGGCCGAAGTTCTACAGGCTGCTTCTAGCGTCAGACTTCAGACTGACAGTGCACAAAATCATGCGCAGCAACAGCCCAGTGCCCATCTTGTCAACATCATCATTATCAGGTGGTTTAACGAATATATGGTATATTTACCAGCAGCCCTGGGTGAAGCAAGTCAGATAGCCAAAGCTTGCTGCAGGGCACATAAGAGCATAACATGCTCACGGTTGCCACCAGACTTGCTGTTGCGAGGAAATTAATGAGAATACTGTTTTGACTCCATAAGTCCCTGTGAAACTGTTGCTGCTACTGGCAGATGCTGATGGCATGTCAACATGCTACGGTTCCTAGGTGTCAAGGCCCAGGTTGTCAGTTGCCAAGTTGGCCTTTGGTGGAAGAACATGCTGCAAAGCATGAGACAGCTAGGCAAGCTGACAAAGGTTGCTGTGGCATAAGGAGGGCGTCTCATGAGCATGCCAAGCTAGGATGTCATGGAACGGGGAACTACTGTACGAATGCGTTGTTACACGTTTACGCAGTTCTGCAGGCAGTTATCCACTCTGCAGGCAGTTAGCATACCAGCCCGCGGTCACATCATATTGATGGCGGCACAGGTGCCAGTGCACCTAAAAGGCTGTAGCAAGTGCTGCAAATGACCCCTTCCTGCATGGTGCACTTCAACACGGCCCAATCACTGACAGTATGTCATGCAGGTGCTTTTTTGAAAGCAGATCAGCTATAAACAATCTGGACCCAATATAGCACGTCATCCATCGGGCAGTATTTCCGTCTTATCATTGTTGAAGCGACTGCACATAACATCTGACAGTATTATTTTGCCTTGTGTCGGTTACAAGGGGGTCGTCCTGGTCCGGAGCGTACCAGGTCGACCTGGTACCACCCCAGCTCAGCTGCTCACACTATGGCAGATGACCGTCCACCAACTGTCCAAAACTTGTCCATAGCTACCTAAGCAGACATCCACAGCAATATGCTGTGGATGCCACTACTGTTATGAAAATGTTCAAACGTGTTATTGCATACTGCATACTAACTCTCAAGCATCCCTACAGCAGCAGACAGCCATCACCAGCTGGTGATGGGCCTGCAGGCCCATGAGGTGCTCCATAGTACAAACAGGTGTGAAGCAGCCGCTGGCGACAATTTTATGCCGCATATATTCAGCGCATGCCAGGCTGCAACGAACATGCTCAAGTATGCATAACAACAGCAGGACACCTGCCAAGTTTGGACACCGCGGTTTTGCTGCAAGGCTCAAGGTGAGAGTCAAACAGCTGCTGACAATAACGGAGCATGCATAAGGATATGCAGCATTGTGCTGCTAGCTTTCCATTGCACCCTGCTGCAGCAATGACATGCTGACTTTTCACGCACATTCTCTCTCCATCATATGACAATGCTGCCACAGGGACTTTTTGACAACAGCAAGGCGCTTGATTGGCCTACAACATCATCTGATGCTACATCTCATCTTAAATTTTGCAGGAGGTGTCGCTGAGGCTCTTGTGTAATGCTTCATTGCCAGCAGTACAGCAGCACCTGCAGCTGCCAGCAGCTGTTGCCTGTTGACCCATATGTCAGCAGGTGTGTGTAAAGGGGGATATGGGATCATAATCTGCAATATTAACAAGCTCAAAGTTATGTCGGCACAAAACACAAAAACACAGTAGAAGTGTTGCTATTCTTGCTGCTGGTGTTCATCCTGATATCAGGATCGATCAAGATTGTAGTTGGTTGCGATTTGAACCGCTTGCTGGTTGCAACAGCAGTGCAAACAGTACTGTGCTTGCCCTCGTTGCTGCTGTCACCATGATGAGGGCTAAGCAACAGTGGCTGAACACCAGGCTACACCTCCAAATCTCTAAAGCAGCAGTGGAACAGCACCTGCAACTAGTAGTCAGGAAGCTTTTTGCTGTCAGGCTAGTGCTAGGTGAACTAACAAGCATGCAGCAGTTGTGGAACACCACAGCCAACAAGCTCCACCTAAAGACTCTTCATTGGAGTGGGGTCACTGGCACTCTGTGACAACATTCACAGCCAGCATAATTGTGTGCCGCCTTTTATTTGCAGGAGGGTTTCTCGTGTAGGTGCTGAATATCTGCCCAACTGCCAGGCCAGCTACAGCGGCTACCTGGCCCGGAGGGGCATCTGCCATCTGGACAGGCTCAGTGAGCGCGTGCAGCACCTTTTGGCTGACAGGGCACCAATATTCAAGGTAAGCAACAGTACAGAGCTCATCTGCTGTTTTAATCCGCGCTTCACAACTGATCTCATCCCTCACTGCTGGATATCCTGGCATCACAAGCAGTCCTGCATTTGTACATGTGTAGCTGGCCAACTTCTCAGTCATCCAATGCAGGAGCCAGCGCTTTGGCTGCCTGCCGCTTCTTGCAACGTTCACTTGTTCTCCATTTCTTCCTGCAGGGCCCCCACCTTCACGTGCTGGTGCACCCCCTTCCCGACTGTGACGGTGCTGGAGAGGGCCAACCCCTCTGCTGGACCTGGTTCAACAACCAGCTGGAGGAAGAGCTGTTAGGCTTCCTGCTAGATGAGCAGCTTCAGTAAAAAACACATGCAGTGCCACTGGAGAAACTCAGGTGTGTGGAGGTCTGACCTGACTGTTCTTTGCTGACCAGACCAACTGGAGTCGTCTGCAATGCCAGTCTCGCCTGGCAGATTGCAGTAAGCTGTGACGTGCAATAGTTCCTTGCCAGTTTGCAGTATTATCTGTGCAGTAGGTCACAGTGCTTACAGCTCAGCTTCAAGGTTATTACTAAGTCCCTTTTGCTGTGGATTGGCTCTATGCTGCAGGATGGATGTACTGTCTGCTTGTGAACTCATCTACTGGTCTATCATGCACACCTCACCGAAGCAGCAGGACCATATGGCAGCTATGTTATCATGTGCGCTCAAGAACTGCCAGCAGTGCTGGTTTAGCGCACCCACCAGCAGCAGAACAGCGAAAGACGCCTAGCTCATGCAAAAGCACAAGTGCAGAAGTGACTTCTCAGATTTTGTCAATTCTCACCAGTTGCCTTGTGGCACACTGTATGTGCATTGACTGCCAGTGCGCTCCTGGCATCTTCAGAAGCAAGCCTTGCCGGCAACCTCATAACAGGGTGTGGTTATACCCAAGCGCCCGATTCTGCTGGATTGAAAGTGGCTTGAGAGTGTACTTAGTCACCCTTGTCAAGATGTCCCCACCTAGGCCTCTACGGAGACCTTGGCTCTCGGCATTGTATGGCAGGGGTTCTTGGGTGGTTTCCGCCTTCACAATTGAGATCGGATAATCATGCACTCCGCCTTGTCCGAAAGTGGGTTGAATTCACTGGGTAGATGTGAGGCGCGGGGCCGATGGCAGTAATTGCTATGGCTGCAAAGCATTGATTATTAATATTATTATTAGGGTGTGCTGTCTCCTTGGCTGTCGTCAGGGACTTGGCAAGTAGCACTGCTACTCTACAAGTTCAATTCATAGTACATGTTGTACAGGTATATGTGCATAGCAGGTCCCTCAGTACACTTGTGCAGTGGCCATGTGCTGGGCTGTGTCTCTTTTGCCTTTGCCGTATCTGAGCCTCTACCAGCAGTTGATTTTCACCAAGTGTGAGATTCTCATGCCAGGTTGATTTGATGTGTTGCAACATTAGTTACGCCCTTGTGACAATTATACGGCTGTTGAGGCGCGTCCCCATACCAGAGTTCAAAAGCTCATCCACAGCCTGTACGATGTTACTGTTACATCCATCGCCATCCGCGGATGTTTCGTACCATCCATGGACGCTTGCGTCCAGTCCGCCT
This sequence comes from Coelastrella sp. MACC-549, assembly GCA_018290735.1. NCBI lineage: Eukaryota > Viridiplantae > Chlorophyta > Chlorophyceae > Sphaeropleales > Scenedesmaceae > Coelastrella > Coelastrella sp. MACC-549. The sequence goes on from JABEVS010000335.1 coordinate 25,499, forward strand.
ATGGACAACACGGTGGATGAGCCATCAGGTCGCTGGATGCGTATCCATGCCCCTTGGATGGCGCTGCCTGTGGACGAGTTCTGGATGGTTGGTGGACGGTTCATTTCCCATAGTGTCAGGGCGTATTATGAAAAGACTGGCCAAGGAAACTGAGCAAGGCGCAGGGGAAGGGGCCAGGCCATGGCTACGTACATCACCGGTGCCGACAACAAAAAAATGGTCTCAGTGCAGTTGACCCTGTTGTACTATACTATACTGCCCTGGTCAAATGTCGACCAGGTTGACCAGGGCAGTGACCAGTGGTGCGAATGTCTCACACCCAGCTACTAGCTAGCAGCAATACCGACCAACAAGTCACCATTAACCATCCGCTTGCTACATCTGATAGCTATGCACAACCCTATGAACATGTTAGATACTGTTCTCAGATACCAATACAAAAGGTACAAAAGGTACAAAGTCGGTGGGATGAACCCCCTAAATCCCAGCACAAGCCAGCGAGCCAGCGGATGACTCATGGAATGCGGTACATTCTCACGGACTAGCCACGGGCACTCGCCGAGCGAGTCGGGCTCCTGGGCCGGATCGAACCCGCACCTCCAGCATTCAAAGCGGGAGCTCTACCAGTTGAGCTACCAGGGAATACGATACAACCTGGTGTACGGACACTCACTCCGGCGGTTTGATTGACATGATGGAGAATGGCAGCAGTAGAAAAAACAGTCTTACAACCAGTAACATACGCAGCTTGACCTTTGGCCGGGGCAGTGCTGGCCTGACAGTACTGAGACCTGAGCAGCAGAGCTGGCTGGTCATCAGGAGACCACCGCCTTGTAACAGACACAGAACAAAGCTTAGTACATAGCGGAAAACGGCGAGACCGGATCCGGTCGCACAGTGTTTGGGCCACTCTGGCGCGTGGGTGCGGATGGCTGGGCCGGAAGGTGGCTCTTAAGGAGTTGGATGTATTGGCAGCGCTGGCGGGCAGCTGGAGACCTTTGCTACCCCGAATGAGTCCTGGCTACGCGACTATCCTCGTCAGCCCATTGCAGCTCTCAGTGCAGTTGAGGATCTCCTGTGCTTTTCCCCGCCGTTAATGCGGTAATTCCTGTACGGCGCTCTGCGCTGTTTTGGTGGGCTGGAGCGCAGTATCGTGGAGTCCCGGAGTGCCATCGCAGCAGTGGAGCGAGCTACCCTGTTCAGTGCAGCTGATCTGCAGTTTGGAAAGTGATGGTGCCGCTGGATAAACCCCTCTGTTCCTCCCCTATATTGCTGGCGCTGTCCTTCGCCAGAACAGCAGCAGCACAGATTGCAGCAGCTGAGAGCTAGAAGTAGCCATGTTGTGGCAGTTGCAGGGCCGGATCAGCAGCTGTCTGCCTGGTTGATCTTTGTAGTGTTGCTGTAGTGTTGTGACCTGTTGTGGTTGTTGCCATTGGCTGCGGAAAAAGGACGTTTCTGCCTGGCCTACAGCATGCACTCATAGGTTTTTTGTGCCGTCCTGGTGGCGTGATGTTGACTGTTTGTCACCATTATGGGCAGCTGTCTCACCAGCTGTTAGCCTAGGGTGTCAAGGGGTCCTTGGCGCAATTGGTGCAAGGGGGAGTCGGTAGGTGCTGTACATTGCCTGCTGTAGTTGATATGGAGCGGGGATGTTGTGTGTTGGTGCAACAGCATAGGCTTCCGCCCTAGTTTGCTGTCTGCTGCTGCTGTTGTTGTGCTGTGGGCTTTCATTGTGCTGTTATTGCAGCTTACTTGTGCAGGTTGGTGCTGTCTGGGGCTGGGACAGGCCTGTAGGTGGGCTGCCATTGAGTCGTGGAGAGCGTCATGGACAGGCAAGTAGGCTATTCAGCTTGTGCATGCCGGCAGCGTATTGCTCTGCGTGGGCAGCTTCTGCTTGTTTTAATATTGCATGCATGCTGTGTTCATGATGGACCGTTTCACGGGTGTGAGGAACTGGAGCAGGTCGATACTCACTGGCCATTGCAGTTGCATGGCTCAGTCGGCGGACCGCAGGACAGCAATGTCCTAGCGGCTGCTAGTGTACGTTGATTGTACTTGGGGTACTTGAGGCTGGGTGATTCCAGTCAATGATTGGAGACCACCTCCCGTGTAACAAAATCATCATCATCATCATCACCAACTTGAAGGCAAGTTGCTAGCCTACTAGGCACTGGCAGTACTTGCCAAGTAGCAGCCTGTTCATGAATTAATCGACTTGCATGCAATGGCATGCATGAGACCTTCTGATGAAGGAAGGAAGGAAGTTGGCCTTTCCGGCCGCAAGGGCCTTGGGAGAAGTACTTGGTGGCTCAGCCACACTGGCACACCAATTTTTAGCCACTCTAGGGGGAGAAGTGCCGTCACAGCACCCACTCAGTCATAGACCCTCTGATGATGGACACAGCGAAGCAGCTGCTACCTACTGGAGAAGATGGCATCGAGAAGCACGAATGCGAACTCAAGTGAGGTCGCTTATTACACCCTAACATCATTGTGACAGCCAGTGGCATGCATCAGTGCTGTGTGACAATTGACAACACTTGGGCTGACAGCCCCAGGCACAGCGCGCAGAGCCACACACACACTGTTTCTCACACAGTGTCGACTCCCAACGGGACAGCAAAGAGATTCAACCGGAGTCCTCCAGGGAAGACAGGGTCAGGTAGATGTGCCATCAAGTTGCAATGAAGCTATAAATTATCAGTATTTGATACTAAATATCAGCCTACAGCTTCTGCCCATGGCTGTCATGATCCATGCTGGACACACTGCACCCAGCGGTCCACGGAGTGCACTCCGCCTGCAGTCTGGCCTGAACTTGACGAGAACTCGGATTCAACTTAGATAAATCAACGTGACTGGGTGTTGACACTGTCATGTTGCTGTACAGAAAGCTACTTGGTGACAATAGTCACCGTCTGCCAATATAGCAGGCCTGAGGCGGATCAGATCATCAGTCAGTGACACCATGCTGGCTGGCCTCCAAGGCCAGCACATGTCCCTGCGTGAAGTTTCCTATGAATGTCCCGTGGCCTACTACTACTACTACTACTACTACTACTACTACTACTACTACTACTACTACTACTACTACTACTACTATTACTACTACTACTACTACTCCTACTCCTACTCCTACTCCTACTCCTACTCCTACTCCTACTCCTACTCCTACTCCTACTCCTACTCCTACTCCTACTACTACTACTGCTGCTGTACTACTACTACTACTACTACTACAAGTTACCTCAAGGGTTTCCACCCGTAAGGAGCCAGCTAATGGCTCATGGGGGCACACACACAGAAAAAACACAGACCAGATTCAATCCGGCAGAATGTCTGCAGGTTCAACCTGCTGACTATCATCCGACTCAATCTCAAGCTCATAAATATGATACAAAACTTGCAAGATGTCCTCAAGCACAATTGTGCAAAGATCCGATGCAAAATGGCAGAAATACCGCATAAGGCATACCACAAGCAATCAACAACCAACAGCAATTTCCCACCAAGAGGCAATCTGCATCATTAAACAATCAACCTGCCAGTGCATACATACAGGGACCAGGGTTCTAAATACGTGGATTCATGGCCTAGCCTCTCCGCTCTTTCTACTTAACCGTAAATATATTTAGGTATATACCTAACAAAGCACGCTCGGAATCCACCATGCTAGACCTGCAGAACTGCTACTGCCGGAGGCTGCCAGCGACCTTCTGAGCTATCACCATCAGTGGCCGCTGAAGCTGCCATAATATAGATGATCGGCTGCAGTTCCCTAAGGCACAACAACAATAGCTACAGCTGTGCTGCGGCAGGAAGCACAGCCACTTGCTGCTAAAGCCGCAGCTCTGAGCTGAAGTTCAGCAAACTCACCACCTTGCTGACGTACCTTACGGGCTAAAGGACCTTTTGCTGGCATGAGGCCCAGCTGCACCAAGGCGAAAGGCATCTTGCTGCGCGAAATCAGTCTTTGTGTATCATTTGGCCGAGCTGATGTACTGCGAATGCAGCAGTCCAAGGTTCTGGCTGGGAGGTTGCGCCTGACAATAATCTTCAGTATAGCTGGTTTGAGCCTATGCCCTTGATCATACAGGTATGTTATATCTTATTAAGTTCACAAAGGGGGTGCACGCCAGCCTTCAACGTGGTTGCATCAGGCTTGCATGCGACAAAGTATCAGCTGGAAGGACTGGCTGGAAGGTTTGCTTCTGAAGAAATCGGTGTTTTCTGTAATATCAGATTACCGCTTCTGTGACATATGACCGAGTTATAGTCGTTATTCGTCAGTCTGTGCAGACTTTTTGAAAGGCCCCTAAACGTCCATTCAAATCAAGGTACACGACAAACGGCCTCTTCTTCAACCGCTACTTTGATCTCATCGTGACGAAGAAGTGCCAACTGTTGTCTCGCAACGTGATCGATGCGTACGAGTGTCATTTCCCTTTCCTTGCGTTGGCCATCGAGAGCGAGTACTTGGGCAATCTGTTGACTAAAAATGCACCAACAACCAGCTGTTGCGAATTAGATCGTGTACTTTGATTATGTCCGCCTGTGTACCTGCGTGCTGAAAATGGCAAATAGCCATTCCCGTCACCACTGTGCCTTCTGTGGAGGCAGTGCTGGTTCTCACGAAGGCCGACTGGGGAAGCTTGAGGGCCCTTTTGGGATCTCAAAGAACAGCTTTGAGACAGTTTATGTTCACACCCAGTGTGCTGTATGGTCGCCCAATGTAAGCAGAACCTGGCAACTGCAGGCAACAATCAGGCCCTGCTGAGGATTTATGTTTACAGTACCTTGGCTGGCTACAGAGTGTAGCAGCACCTCAACCTGCATGCTACTTGTGCACATCTGCAGATCTCTCAGAATGCGGACCTAACACTGCGGTCTGTAGGCAAAGAAGTTAGAAGGGCACGAAACCTGAGGTGCAGCAGCTGTGGGCGCAATGGTGCTGCCACGGGCTGCAGGGTCCCCTCATGTGGCAGATGCTACCATCTGCCATGCGCTATCACCGACAGCTGCAGGTTCAACAACCTCTTGTACCTTATGGCATGCCCAGACCATGCAGCACTCTTTCAGAATGAATCAGTCTGCCATACCTATGACCGTGCCAGGTGAACAGAGTCGCACACAGACACATGCAGCACAGGCGTGTGCTGCACTGGCTGGCCAGGCTGATTAGTGCATCAGCATGCAACACTCCTGCCAGCATGGCTCGCCACAGGCATGGTATGTTATGCCTTGTGCACTTCTGCTGCAGCTACCTGCCACAGAGTCCAGGGTGAGTGACTTGCTCAAGGCAAAATAGCTGAATGAATTTTGTTTGTCAAAACACTTGTTCAGAGGTCCCCTGGCCCACCTCAAAATGTCAGGCAGGCAGCGGCAGCAACAGCCCAGGTCTTTCCCCCATGCAGCAGTCGGCAGGGAGTTGAAGAGGCGCAATAGGATGACAGCAGAACAGTTGGGGGACTACATTGATACTGTCAAGGTCCGTGGCAGCCGCATGCACTAATCCTGTCAACACCCATCTGCTGCATGCAGACCTACATCCTTCATGTTGTCACTATGCACAGAATGCCATCTGCTCTGCATCTTGCTGAACTCTGTGGTTTACCAGCTGGTGCATACTGAGGAATGTCCGCCTGGTATGCAGGCTGCATACAAGTCCCTGGCAGATGAGTTCGATGTGCAGGACGGCTCAGAGCCAGATGAAGCCATCATTGCAGCAAAAGATGCTAAAAGGCTCAGGAAAGCCACACAGCAACTTGCACCAGTACTCCTGGGGCAGGCTGAGGTGACAGGACATCCAGCGGCACCACACACCACTCCAGCCCCACACCATCTGGCCAGGAGCAACAGCTCACACCTCTCGTCCGCACAGTCATCTTGTAGGCGCCAGCAGCAGCACTTTGCCATAGCTCCAGAGCCTGTATCAGCTGGGCAGTTGGCAGCTGGTGGGTTTGCTGCTGTTGGTGGGCTGGGTGATGTGAAGCGTCAGCTGAGGGAGATGGTGCTGATGCCGCTCATGTACCCTGAGGTCATGAAGCAGCTGGGGATAAAGCCACCCAGGTGACACACCAGTGGCATGGTGGGGAACATGGGGAGAGCTAACCAGCGGCAGGACAGACATGGTGATGCATTATTGACTCGTTACAGGCTGCAGTGTATGCCAATGATAGCACAATAGAAGCACAGACTATTGCTGCTTTAGAGCCCTGCATGCCTTACGACTCATGCAGCAATGGTTCCTATCAGACTGTTCTGGTTGTCTGCCCTCTTGCAGAGGTATTCTGCTACATGGCCCACCAGGCACTGGCAAGACAGCAATTGTGCGAGCGTTAGCAGCTGAGTGTGCAGCTATCAGCAGCCATGCAGCAGCTGCGGGCAGCAAAACAACAGGGATGACGGATCTGAAGCATGTGGCACTGTTTGCTAGGAAAGGTACTGATTGCCTGGGAAAGTATGCTGGGGATGCTGAGTTGCACCTCAGGCTGCTGTTTGACATGGTGAGTCTGCAGCTTGTGGCTGCTGCTCATGAAACACTGCTGCCATGCTACAGGAGAATACAGACTTTTCACATTGTTGATGTAATATGCACAATTAAGCTCACGGCATTGCAAATCTCCAAGCACCTTCTGGCATGCCAGTCCACTGCATTGGGCATAGCTTCAGAAAGCACCATCCATTCTGTACTCTCTCACTTTCACTGCACTTGTATCTCATTCACCAATTCAAAGACAATGGTGTGAGAAAACTGATGGCAGGGTGTCTTATTGGTTGGTTGTGATGTCAGCAACATACGATGTACATGCCTTCATGCTTTCTGTGCCCTATCAACCGGTGCTTTTGTACTTGCTGTTATAGGCAGGTGCTGCAGCCCCGTCAATCATCTTCCTGGATGAGCTTGATGGCCTTGTGCCTTCACGCGTGTTCAGGTGAAACACCGGTGCTGGTGCCTGCTGGTGTCTGGAAGGTGCTCAGGGGCATGCGTCAGCAGCTGTAAAGTGGCCAGCCACTTGTATCACATGACACTCTGGTTCGTCCATGTTGAAACCTTCTTCTTGCTTGTGGATAGCACAAGGTGCCTGTGGCCCTGCTTAGTCACAGCTGCCTTCTGACTGCAACCTGGTGGCCAGCCAGGGTCCCTGAGCAATGCGTGGTGCTGCTGCCTATTCTGAGTTGTGTTGGTGGTTGTGTCTGCAGATCGAGCAGCAGTGATCAGATCTTTGCCAGTGTGGTGAGTGTGATGCTGGCACTGATGGATGGGCTGGAGGACCGCGGGCAGGTGATCATCATCGGAGCCACAAACAGGTCAGGCTACATGCCCACCTGCCTGAGAGCTGTTGTGATGATTCGTGATATGTGTGTCGAACAATATCTTACATGTCTTATGACAAAAGAGGTGTAGCTGCTGTGCCAACTTGTGAGAGCTTGATCGCTTGCTCAAGGTTTGCTGTGTTGCTATTGGCCATGGGGAGCCAGCCCCATACTGCTGTTGCCATTCTTGATCGTAATGCATCGAATGATCGCTGCACCCAACAGTCTTGATTTGCACCTGCCAGGCCTGACAACATAGATCCTGCTTTGAGACGGCCTGGGCGGTTTGACCGGGAGGTCTACTTCAATTTGCCAACCCAGAAGGACAGGCAGGAGATTCTGGCGGTGCAAACAAGGCAGTGGCAGCAGAAGCCAAGCACACAGGTGCTGCAGGAATTGGCAGCAGCGACTGATGGCTGGGCAGGTGGGTGTTCTGCTTCCCCTTGACAGTGTTTGGGGGCCAGCTTTTTTCCAGACAGCACACACAGCATAGTGGCAAACCTGTGCCCAGGAGGACCTGGAATCCTTCTTCTCAATTTTGGTGGCATACGGCAACAACATATAAAATCTCCTGGAGAGATTATGCCACTACAGCAATAGGGTCTGCTCACAGATGTCTGCTGTACTACTGAATGCCTGCTTAGGTGCCGACCTGCAGTCGCTGACGGCAGCTGCACTGATGTCAGCTATTAGACGGACAGCGCCCAACCTGCTCTTAACAACAGAGCAACAGCAGGGGCAACCTGCGATGAAACAACAGCAGCAGCAGCAGCAACAGCAGCAGCAAGCACCTGAGCAGCTCATTGTAGCTCCTCAGAACGGGCTCAAACAGCATCATGCATATCAGCAGCTGGGAACTGGTGCACAAGCAGCAGCTGGCAAGGTAACTGCTGCCCAGCCGTCCACAGACCCAGCTAGTCAGCCGGCAGAAGCTGCTCTGCACGTGCCTGCTGCTGCCATCCTATCCCCCTCTTGCCCGCTTCCTGCCGTGGCCGCTGATGAAGCGCAGAGCCACGGCACACCCGGCGGATTCCTTGCAGCTCTGACAAGTTTTGTGACTGAGCAGCAGCAGCAGCATCTACGGCTGCAGTCACCCTGGCTTGCACCCATCACAGTCGGAGTCGGGTCGCCAGGTGTGCCAGCAGCAGTAGCAGCAGAAGCAGAAGTATTGGCTGCAGCAAGAAAGAGTCCTGCAGCAGTGAAGTCAACCAGCCCCACAGCATCTTGTTCACCACCAACATTGGCCACAGCAGCAGCAGCAAACACAGATCCTCCCAAGCTGGGGAAGGAGCAGGGGCAACCTCAACAGCAAGAGAGCCAGGAGGGTTGCAATACAGCTCAGCAACAAGGCATCAGTGCGCAACAAGGACCGCAGCTGCAGCAGCCGTGTGGTGGCAGACAGGATGCTCTACAACCACAAACGCAGAGGCAGCTGCCCGGAAGACAGCCGCCACAGCAGCTACTGCAGCAGGCTCAGACAGCAGCCCTAACAGGGCCCCCTGCCAGCAGCGACCTGGCTTCTCATCTTGATGTTCAGGTCCTGCAGAGTGACTGGGCAGCAGCACTGGCAGCAGCAGGGCCACCGGCCAGCAAGAGGGACGTGAACAGCTTGGCAGCACTCAACCCAGCTGCACAGCTCCCAGCCATCAAAACACCGCTGCTGCTGCCAGCGTTTGCACAAGTTGTGTGCTTGCTGCACAGATGGCTGCTGCTGTCGGGCGCTGGTGCAGATGAATTAGCTGCTGCAGCAGCAGCTGCCTGCAACAGCAGTGGTTGCAATGAGCAAAGCTGCTTGCATTTTGAGCAGCTGTTAGCTCAATTTGCTGCTGTGGAACAGCCGCAGTCACAGGGGGTTGCGGTCCAGACACTTCATCAAACCAGCACAGCTCCATACGGGAGCAGCAGTACCCCTGCTGCAGCTGCTGCTGGGCATGGAACAGCAGGCACCCCTTTGAGCCATGTCAGCAGACCCAACTGGCCCTTACAATCCTTTCAAGGTGCCTGCCACAGCCTGTTGCTATCTGGACATGGTGCTGCTGGGCAGTATGAACTGGCAGCCGCAGTGCTGAAGCTGCTCGGGGCAGCTGCTGATGCTGCTGTACACACTTTGAGCCTGCCTGGTATGCTGCTGCTGGGTGATGGTCATGCTGGGGCTGGCCTGGTGACACAAGTGACAGGGGCACTCGCCAAAGCCGGCAGGGGTCAGTTGCTGGTGCTCTTCTTGCCAAGCATGGAGGTGAGAGGGGCGCTATGCTTCATCATCAGCTACGTTGCCATTGTGCTGAACTGGATTCCAGAAATGTGGTCTACAACATTGCAAGCCATATAATTGCATGCACCTGGACGTCTGACACTTCAGAGTGTTGCTGGCAAACGTGTCAAGTCCGCCAACCTGATGTTGGTTGCCTGGTGCTTGCAGCTGTGGGCGCTGACATCAGACAGTCACAAGCGCTCAGGCACTGCAGCAACAGCGGCAGCAGGCAGTGGGCCATATTCACGCACTGCGTCCTGGCATGACAGCAGCACCAATGCATCGGCGTTTGGCCGGCAGGGAGGTGCAATGTGTGGTGCCATGAGCAGCAGTGGCAGTGATGGCAGCGACAGTGACACTGACATCGCGAGCAGCAGTGCGAAGAGCAACAGTGGTCAGCATGGTGCAGACGATGACTTCAACAACACAACACTGGCCCCTGCTGCACAGGCTTACAACAGAAGTCAAACACTTGTGGGCCGAAGCAGTAGACGGCAGCAAGCACATCAGCACAAACACTGCAGACAGTACAGATTGTCAACAGCTTGGGGGGTATTTGAGCAGCAAATTGCTGCTATTGCTGATGGACAGCAAAGCATCTTGTTGCTGGCAACATGTCAGCTGGCTGCTGAGGATCTGCCTCCAGAAATGCTGCATGTTTTTGGAGGCAGCAAGCAGAATGGGTCATCTTTGCAACAGCAGGAGCAGCGGGGCGGAGGTAGTGTGACAGCAACCCTGCTGCCAGGCGCAGTAAACAGCATCGCAGCAACTGTGCAGACGTGTTGTTCCTGCAGGGACAGAGCAAATGAAGCTGCTGCAGATGCTGCACTGTTGTGCGCGCTCAACTGTGCAGCTGCTGCCGCTGCGCTGCACCTGGATCACCACTTGAAAAGGAGAGCTCCTGCCAACAGTCAAAACCAGCCGAGCTATCATGCCGATACGATAGCTAAGCAGCGCACTGCAGAGCATGGTGTGGGGGAACCAACAGCACAAGCTCCAGGCTGTCCAGCAGCTGCGGCAGCGGCAGCTCCTGGTCCAGCTGCATTGCAACTGCCTTTGTTGCCTCCAGCTGAGCCTCGTCCTGAGCGCCACCAGCACCAACAGCAAGGCATGGCTCTTCAGCAGCTGAACATTGCACAGCAGGCACGAGCCAGGGACCTATTTGCGCAGGTGTGCACTTCTAGCAAGAATACGGCATCACCTCTCTCAATTGATTAGCAGCTATATGATTTTGCTGTACTTGAATGTCGCCTTACTGCATTGGCCCAGCAATTCAACGCACGGCATAAGTGTGTGGCATACAGGTGGCATGCAGGTGTACACTGACAAAGCACTATGGAACCAGGACAGGGTCTCAAAGGTCCAACGGGCAGCTGATAGCTCCTAGGTACATGAGGCGCTTTGAGGGTTCATCTTCTTGCACTGCTGCACATGAGATATTGCTGATGCTTGGGGCATGTCACCGGCTGATGGCTGTCCCTGTTGCTGCTGGCCGTGCTGCTGAGTGTCTGACAGGTCCAACAGCAGCTGCGGACGATAGGGGGCATGATGCTCCAGGAGCCAACCCTCAGAAGAGCAACAGCAAGGCGGCCCAAGCTGCACAACAGGGTGGCAAGGACACAACAGCAGGAGTTGCAGCAGGTCTTGCCGCTGGTTGCGGTGTGTTTGAAGGCCATCACAGGCTGGTACTGCCAGCTGGATGAGTTTCAGGCTGAATTTGCCTCTGCTGCAGTTGGTGTGAGGTGAGCAGGGGCGGAAGATGCAGCAGACACACAGCAGAGGCGGCAGCAAGGCATCTCCTTCCCATGTGAGGCAAGACGTGTGCTGCAGGAAGATTGGTGCGCTATCAATGACTGGGGCCAAGCCTCTGTGCTCCAAGCATCTGCAGGCTAAATGGGCCCCAGGGCCACCACATACAGTACCCACCCAGGACCAACAGCTGAGTTGCCCTCTATCAATTGACTAGATGCTTTTCACAATATGTTGATGTGTCGATGTCATGTGTGATGCAGGCAAGCACATGGCAGCAGCTGCTACAGCCAAGCTGCTGCTGCAGCTGCCCACCTCCAGGACATAGTAGGGGCAGCATGCCATAAGGCCGCTCAACAGCTGCTGCTGCATGACCCTTGGAATGTGAAGCTCATCAAGGCAGTGGCAGAAGCTAGGAAGGCAGCGCGGCAACAGCAGCTCACCACAGAGAATGCAACAACAGCGCCGCAGCAGCCAACAACACAGTCACGGGCAGTAGCTAATGCAGGGCTTGGCGTGGATGCCTTGATTGCCAGCATCCCAGAACACAATATATCAGCACAAAGCCCGGTGAGGCCTCTTGACCTGAACAGTGTCCTGCCACCCCAGCTTTTGATGAAAATGCAGCAGCAGGAGTTCCATGAGAGGCTGTGTGCACTGACGGCAGATCATCTGCGGCAATGGAGAAGGCTACAGCAAAAGAGCAGCAGGCAGTGTGTGCCAGCCGACTCCGTTCGTCCAGCACCAGAGGAGCTCTGCTGCTGGGCCAGCCTGCACTCAGCAGTAGAGCAGTACTGCCGCGCTGCAGGTGACCAGGTCCGTGCTGTGCTTGAGCAAGATGGGTCTAGAGTCCCGCAGACAGCAGGCCGCAGTCAGCATTCAGCAGGCCACGCTGATAGCAGCGCCCACATGACAGTGTCGGGTGCTGTTATCGATAGTGGCACCGAGGGTTTAGGGCATGCTGTTTGACTTGGTACTTGGTACTTGCCCAGCAGGTTGTGGCTGGCCTTGCGTGAGCTGATGTGCTTGGTGACTCCCGTGGTGCACGTTGGGGAGTTACAACCCATAAGGTTACGATCACAACATGCCAACTGAACAGCCCAGTACAAATGAGCAAATGTTCCTGAGCTGGCTGTAAATGTTCGCTCGATTTGGTGTTGTTTTCGCTGGTCTTAAGAAGACAGCACTCAGAAACATAAACACTGGAGCCCGCCAGCGCCGGTGGAGGCATAGCATGGCAAAGTCGGAACCACTGGTGAGAGCTGCTAATTCCAGTATACTTTGCAGAGATCAATTGCTCCAAATGGTGATTGGCCCTTACAAGTGAAGATCTCTGCATGCTGGGCATGACGAGGGCCTCGTCACGAGGCCCTCTGCACTCGTTCGACTGTGTGACCCCGCACTCTGCTTGCAGGTGCTGTCACGGGTTGAGGACGGCATAGGAGAGGTTGTGCTCAACAGGTACGGTGCTTCAGTTGTGTGTGTCCGTGCAGTCGCAGGCAAGGGCAAGTTGCCCTGGGCAACAGCTGCAAGGGTGCATGTTGTCAGCCAACACACTTGTTGTTGTATATGCAGGCCTCGTGTGCTGAATTCATTGAACCTGGAGATGGTACGTCACTCGACCGGCCTGCCATCTTGCAGCACACCCTTCCCTTTCCCTGGGTGTTAGGGCGACAGTGGCAGTTGCTACTCAACTACACTGCTGCTGAGCTGGCTGTTGCTGCTGTGCAAAAGCCCACTGTTCATTGTACACCCGATAACTGTGCGTGCAGGTCACCTTATTGCATGACATATACCGTGCGTGGAGTGCCCCTGACAGTGGTGTGAGCGCTGTACTGCTCACAGGGGCCGGAGAGAAGGTGTGGTGCAACAATACTCAGGGGCCTGGTGAAGTCGTAGCGCATGCTAGTGCTGCTCATACTGCCTGGTGATAACTCTGGCCTGTGTTCATAATCACCTCCATGCTTGCCAGCTTTGTGCAGAATGTCACAGTGTCATATTTGCTCAATCTTCTTGTCTGACCAGTTGCTGCTGCATCCAACATGGTTGGGCTGTCAGGGAAGGTTACACAGGTTAAAGAAAGAATGCGCTGTTGTGTCTTTCAGGCTTTCTGTGCTGGTGGTGACGTGAAGCATGTTGCCTTACAAGTGATGTCCAACCAGTACGATGCAGCCATGGCATTCTTCAAACAAGAGTACCTCACAGATGCAACCATCAGTCTGTTCAGACTGCCACACATCAGCCTGCTGGACGGCATCACTATGGGCGGAGGTGCAGGCGTGTCGATGCATGGACACTTCAGAGTAGCAACTGAAAGGTTGGTGTCTGGCCCCTCAGCGTGCTCTGCCGCTTGTGGAGGCTTATGTTGTTTGCTTGATGTTGCTGTTGCTGAACCTGGACTGCAGGACAGTGTTTGCCATGCCTGAGTGCGCCATTGGGCTGTTCCCTGATGTTGGCATGATGGCTCACCTGCCACACCTGCCTGGGGAGCTGGGGGCGTATCTGGCGCTCACAGGAGCAAGACTCACAGGTCAGGCGGCACGCGATGTGTTGGAAGAGAGCAGGGTCTTGCTGTCGCTGATTACACTGATGACAGCAGGCTACTGCAATCACAATCAAACAATGTGCAGTACACGCCTTTGCAGTTCATGGCAGCCTTTGAGTCGATGTACTTCACCATAAATGGTCGCGTGTACCTTTGGGCGCAACACCCTCTGAGCAGCAACTGTTGTAACAAGCAGTAGTGTCTGTACATTGTTGCACCGCTGCTATTGTTGATGTGCAGGCATACAGCTCAAGGAAGCTGGATTGGCCACGCATTACATTCCATCTAGTCACCTCGACCAGGTCAAGCAGCGGCTGCTACAAGCAGGTCCAGCAGCAGCAGATTTGACATATGTCAACAGTGTACTCACTGACTTGGAGGCAGAAGCGAAAGCTCAGTCAACAGCTGGTGGTGCCAGGGGCCTCTTAAGCAGCAGACTGCCTGTCATTGCTCGCTGTTTTGGCCACAACACCGTATGTGGGGTGGTGGCGGCGTTGCAGGCTGAGGAAGCAGAACAGGAGTGGTGCAGAGAAGCACTGCAACAGCTGCAGAGGTGTGCTGCCATCTTCTGTGGTTCAGATACTCGCTTGTTTATGCTCAGCTGCTGATGCTGGTGGCATTGAGGCCTACCCCTATTGAATATTCAACAGCTGGCCCAGCAGTTGCCAAGTGCCAAAAGCAGCCTGTGCCTTCTACCAGACTCTTCAGATGAGACAACTGTTTGATGACTGGTGTCAGCTTCTTGCTGTCTGACCATGAGGTCGGCATGCTGCCTGAGTGTGACAGTTGAGCACATGCATGGTTGTCGCAGCACAGTCACTCCTGCAGCACCTGCACTGCCAGAGGTCAGGGTGCGGCCCTGTGATGCTGGTGCTGCTTTCATCCTGCAGGGGCTCCCCGCTATCAGCAGCTATCACCCTGTCCTACTACCAGCGCAGCAGATCACAGCGCCTAAGCCCTGTTGAGTGCCTGGAGGTGGATGCTGTGCTGTGTGGCCACTTCATGGCGGGTGATGGGGACTTTGCTGAGGGAGTGCGTGCCCGACTGATCGACAAGGATGACAAGCCGCAGTGGAAATACCACAGCCACGACCAGGTGAGCGGGGACCTGAAAACATGACCAGACCTCAACCCACCTTCTGAATGCTGATGAGGCGGATGTCACCATTGACAGTTGCAGACATTCAGGCCTCACCACCAGCTTCACATGTAACACAGGTAATTTGCATGGCAAATTCTGCATGTAAATTGGTGTTTGCAGGTGCCAGCTGACTTGGTGGAGCGCTTCTTTATGCCCAGGAACCAGTCAGATGTGATTGACCTGCACAATGCACTGGGGCAGCACAGAAGCAGCACCACGCCAGCATCGAAATTGTGATGCAGTACACCTGTAAATTGACAAGGAATACCTGTACATTCACAAACAGTAATATCACTCCTGCGCATGAGCATGCTCATCCTGTACAGTTGTCTGAATTTGCCAGAATTAGAGCATGTTCCCCATGGGCTGTGCCACAGGGGATTTTGAGATGGAGCGTGATCTTTAGTCAACAAAGCTACTCAGTGGCAGGCATGTCTCTATTCAGCGGATAGCGCATACATGCACTAGGCTACCAGTTGGCAGCCATACTAATTCAATTATCAAATTTATATTTGTCACCGTAGCAATCAAAGATCATCTGCAAGCCTTTAGAAATCACATACTTCCGACAAGCTCGCTTGTGCAGTACCCTGTTTTTTGGCTATGGTCTGAACAGGAAAGACATAGATATTTAGGGGGCTTATTGTCTGATTGCATCCATGCCAAGCCCACTGGTAACTGATTTTCGTGCTGTGACTGTTGTCATCACAATGCATTGTGCTCTGATAACGTCCAATGCGTGAATTACCGCCCATCAACAACGTTTGGCATTCTCCGATGATGGGGGACTTACCCCCATTGGCCGCCAGCAGTAGTCAAGCTGAGCACACAGACTCTACTTTCGGAAAGTGCCGGGGTCCAAATCAGCTGACCATCAAGTTTCGCTTGACAGGTATGCAAAAGACACTGAGCCCTGCAGCAGTGGAAATGCAATGCTAGATGCGCTGACATCCGTTGGGACAGTTGTGCTGCAACTAAAATGTAAGTTCTCGTAATAATTATTATAATGGGCTGCAGGAGCTACAGCAACCCTGCTGCGCCACCGCAGCATTTGGCAGTGGGCTGGTCCCAATTGGATATTTACAGCTACTAGCATACACAGTACTCTATTTCTTCTACAGTATTCAGGCGTTGGGCGATTAAGTTCAGCTTTCTGAAGTGCACGACCAAACTTGAACATGAATAAATCATCAAGCAGAAGATGAAGAGACGTACGAGATTTTGATAAGCAATGAGATTATGAATGGCTGGCTTGCCAATCAATTCCATGAGCACACTGGAGGTCAACATCCTCACAAGATACCTGTGTGATAGCCAGCCAGCCATACACAGGTGATGCTGCACACTCTGTACAGTGCAGCTGCCACGCCTTGTGTTGCAAGACAGAAACCAAGGGAATTGCATATTGCCCTTGGTTTGTTTACAGAGCGATTTGGCTGGCGACAACTAGGAGCTGCGTGCCATTCATAGAAGCGCCACTTTTGAGAGTTTCCGTCTTTGTCATCTCAGACACTGTATATACTATCAACATTAGCAGTGTTCTTCCGATCATGGTCCCTGCCAACTGCCCTCCTGCTGGAATTGCAGTACACCTTAATATTGGCTGCAGGTGACACTGTACAGCTATACATGTAGGAAGCAACACAGAATTGATACATTTGGGGGCTGCTCACGCAGAGTTGGTGCCAGTGACTGCTGGGATGCTGATGAAGTGCTCAGTCATTCATCACTTGAACATGTCTCCTTGGCAGGACTGCTTGCCACAGCTGGTGCACCCTACAGCTTGCCAGCTCTCCCACTGATGCTGCTGTCTATGCTGCTGTCTGCACTGCTGTTGTTGCTGCTATTATGAAGTTCACTGCTGCTCTGATTTTGCTGACTGGTGCTGCTGTCAACGTTGATTAATGCCTCCAGCTCCTCCGTCCAGCCAAGCAGTTGTGCCAACTCCCGCACCTTGTCATCAGTGTCACCCAGGCACAACACGTCCCTGTATGCCCCCTCGTCATGGTTGAAGTTGAACCCTCCCCCACCCCCAAGCCCGAGGAGGCGAGCCATGACCCCCATGCCCCCCATGCCCTCCCCAACACGTTCACGGTTGATCAGTACACGAGGACAGGTGTCGGGAACAGCATCTGCAAGCACACACATGTGGCAGCAGTGGTAGGGCAATGCTTGCAAGCTGCTGTCGGGCAAGGACGCACTAGCCATATGCTTCATGTGGTATTCAAGCGGGAGTGTGAGTTGATGGCAAGCCACAGCATACAGGAGGCAGGCGGATGTGGCGCTTATGCCTGCCATACAGCATTAAGCAGTGACACTGCAAGGCCACTGAGGCGCAGCTGACACAACCACTGTACAGCATGCACGCGAAGCTGGACGCATCCTACCAATGAGACTGGCAAAGGGCTGCACAACCAATGACGTGCCCATCACCAGCAGCAAGTCACAGGTGGGAAAGTCATATTCCATCCGCTCATAGAACCTGAAGGACATCACAAGGCAGGTGACACGATAGGCTCTACAAGGTGCGGTCTCAAATGGTCAGGTCCAAGCTCAAAAGCATGAAGTATTGAGCACTCCAGTGTGGCTACCCTCAAACACCAACACAGTTTTATTATTATTAAGGCGCAACCATTGGCTGTTCCCATTATCAGGCCACAACCATCAGCGTTGAGCACCGACACAATGCCTGCTGCAAGCGATTTGAAGACATCATGAGGCTGATGCACTCTGCAAAGAATGCACTCTGCACAGGATGCTAAGCGTATTGATGCTGCTGCAAAGGTCTGCTCCCTGTCCAACAGTCACCTGTCAGGCAGCTGCTCCCCAAAGAACACGATGTCAGGTTTCACCAAACCACTGCAATGCAGCCACACACGATCAGGCAGCATTCAACACACAGCACAGCAACACAAGACACCTGGCCATCTCTTCTTGTTGCCAACCCCCCATATATTTCCTAATCTCTTAGATCAAAGCCAGGCTGGACCAGGTACGGTGTCATATCTACAGGGTCTTCACAATGCGCTAGGCACTGCCATTGCCAACGTGCCAGCAATTCTAGTCACACAGGACGAAAATGCGACAGCTGTTGCATGTGTGAGGGCTTACCCGCATTTTGTGCAGTAGCAGATGTTGTCACCGAACACAGCCTGCCTGACATGATTGAGGCTATGCTCCTTGTGGCACTTGATGCAGTGGGCACCTGGCAGCAGTGGGGCAGCAGGGGAGAGCGGCGGAGTTGGGGGGCGGGAGGGGGCATGAGAGAGACGACAGTGGACACAGCAATGGATCATGACAAGAAGAGAGTTGCAGCAGTGAGTAGAGAGGCACCTCTTTGTCACCTTGCTCAGATGACAAGTCTGATGCAGCAGCATGCTAGGTGCATCTGCCTCATGATGTTGCACTGCTATGTGCGCAGCCACTTACTGTCAAAGTTGCCATGCGCCGCTACCACCGCTGACTGTGGTAGGCCGGCCTGCAGGCAGGGCCAACAGGAAGAGAGGTAAGATTCGTCTACAGATAATATGCGACAATCATGGCAGCAGTCATCAAACAACGAGACTAGCATTGTGGGCTGTTCTTCAGCTAGTTCATGCTGCTGAAGCAGCCCTGCTTGCAGAAGCCAGTCATGTGTAGCTTGTTGGCAGACTGCAGCCCACACGGCAAGTGTCAGCACTGGGCACAAGCGCAAATCGCATACCCAGTCAGCTCACTTGATGTTCCAAGCTGTCTATGTTTTGTGTGAAGCAGCGCAGCAGTAACCCCTTGTCATGCAACAACTTCAGGAAGAAGTGTGTGGGAGTGGCCCTGTAGGTGCCTGCAGGAGGATGGGCGACAAGATGCAACAGCCATGCTGAGCATGCCAACATCTTGCGGAACTGACCACAGAATGTGCATGCACTACCGCTGTTGTTGAAATCATGAAGCTCTCTTTCCCCCAGCATGTCGTATGTTGACTTTGGCAGCCAACTTTGTAGTACTCTCCAGCGCTGACCTGGGAAGAGCTCTTTGGCCAGCAGATGGAAGGGTTTGGGGTTCTTCTTGAAGAATGATATGCTGAACACCGCCTCAGGTTCAGGCAGGTTAAAGCGCTCCAGCTGCATAAAAACATGGGAACAAGGTTAATATAAATGATGTACAGCAGCTGCTGGCAGTGGTCACTTGCTTGTTACAAACCCACAGCAGAGCCAGGACAGCTTTGTACATGTCAACGCAACAAGCCCTGTATCAACACAGCATATAACCTGTCTGAAGGTGCTGCCATGTGACCTATGTCCCCTCTGGCCGCTCAGACCAGTGTGCCCTCATTTGTCAGGGGCCTGTCGCACCTGAGAGTAGAGCCCTGTTCCTGGCGTCCTGAAGTCTGGTATCCCAGCACTCACACTGATGCCAGCACCACACATGGCGATGATGCGTTTTACACGACCGCTGAAGACAGCCAGCAGCAGCACAAAAAGCACTGGGAATGCTGCTGATACCAGTACCTGGTGCAATTGCCATTCCTTTCCATGCCCACAACCATTGTCACAACTGGTTATTCCAGACCATGCCCCATTCTATTGTCTGGCGGTACAAGAGAGGCTACAGCAACAGCCACATGCCTGAGGGTCCATGTGAAGCTGGCCTGCTGAGCAAAACTGCTGCCCTGCTTTGTCCAGGTGAAAGTGAGCAAGCAGCTGCAAAGTACCTATCCAGTATAATGTTCTGTTATGTGTCCTTAATCTGTTTGCAAGTACACCCAGGTACAATACCACTGCTGCCCCACGTCAGAGCAGTGAGCTGTACCTTTTGATGAGCTGAGCCACTCCCGTCAAGTCCAGGCTTGGCAGAAGAGATTCACGCTTCACCTGGCGCAGCAACTGCAGCATATCATCAAGCACAGCATGTTTGAAGGTGCAGGTGCAACATTACAGCTATCAGAACTCACAAGAGATCCAGTGAGTGCTGCTCATCAGGAGGGACGCACACTTGTGTTGCCTGAGCAACTGGGTTTGCCAACAGCAGCATTTGCGAAGTGAAGACCTGCAGCCCCTTGGTGCCATGGCTGCAGAGAGTATCACATCACTCTGAGTTTGTTGCTGTGCGTGTTCTGATGATCTATTGGCAGGTCCTGAGCACTACTCACTGCTGTGCTACCTTCATCTCCTAACGCCAACCGTCGCTCGAGCAAACCAACCAGCTCATCAAGGTTTGCAGGCTGCAAGACGGCACCACACAGTTCAAAAATCACACAAAAACACCAGACAAGAAACTCAGCAACATAAGCAGACAGACATGCTCGAGGCACTGTTGAGGCATGCATGTTTGCTTAGGTTGCGGATTATAAACCAAGGGCCAGGGGGCAAACTGGTGGCCAGTTGATCGCCTGCAGGCCCACCTCTGCACCATCCTCTGCTTCATCATCAGCAGCATAATAGCTAGTTTTCTGCTCAAGATTTGCTGCGCGATCGTCGTCCTGGATTTGTGCAGCCCCTTTGCCAGGTGGCTCTGGTGCAGCAGCAGCTGGCACAGGCTCTTCCAGGGACCCCCTCTGAGACGGATGAACTACGCCTTTGCTGGCACTGTGTGCGTCGGGTTGGTCATCTGCGGGGTTGAAGTCGACATGGGCAAAGATAGGCCTGGGGGCAAGTGGCCTGTAAAGAGAGCGGTAAGGCCGAGCAGGTGGAAAGCGAGGACAGCTCTGCAGCGGGTAGCGCCTACCACTGTGCGGTTGTGGATTGACCGCCATAGATGTGAGGGGTTCGTGCGGCCAATTTGACTTGCTGGTGCTGCCTGTTTGCAAACCTGCCCGAGTCATCGCTTCTGAGGCTGGACACGGACATTACAGGCTGATCAAGGCTGATCAAGCACTTGAAATATGACAGCATATTTGGGTTGGCACCTGTCATGCGGTCAGCAAGGCTCAGCAACCTGCAGGCTGTAACGCGGGCTGCACAAAACTGGGCATTGGGCTGATGGTCTTCCCATCCATCCTCAGCACGCTCACCGTCAACAAACGTACCCATGATACGATGGTAACAGCGTTTGTTGAATCATTCCACATGATCAGCCCATCGCACAGTTGAACGGCAAGCAAACCCAGCTGCAACCTTGAGAGATAGACTGGCACCTTGATGCTGTTCAACAAGCTACCGAGAGCGGCATGACCGTTGTGACATATCGCATTATTACACATAACTGTTTCAGAGACCTGGTGACCGCTGTGCCTGCAGGCATGCGTGCCCCCTTCCTCAGGTCCAGCTGATTTCCTGTCTGAAACTTAAGGCCAGTGAGCTGCTACTGATGGTTTTGGCGCCGGCTGAGTCTCGTTGGCGGCGCTGCTGTCTACTTTGCAAATGCACTTAAGGCCAAGGAGCTTCTGGTAATGATTTGACACAAGCTGAGCCTGGGTGGGTGGCAATTGCAGCCAATGTGACAAGCGTTCAGAAGGCATCACCAAATCCCCCCCCCTGTGATAGACTGGCCAGCCCAGGTCAGCTTGAGCCACAGCGAACAGCCCATCCTGACCACCGCTGCCGCGCTCCAAGCTGACCTGAGCAACCCAGGCACCAAGCTCTGCCTGAGGGAGTACTTTAATGGCGACAGGGGCCACCACCTCCTGCAGGCCCCCCCGCAGATCCTGTGTGCTGACCACCAGCCAAGCGGAACCAAGTGCTCAGGCATGCCAAGGTGTCTGCTGACGGCAGGTGGTTCCTGGACATCGGCACGGCTTCAGCACCATTTGGAACCCCGCTGGCAAGGCCCAGGGCCACGGCCGGAACTACGGAGAGGGCACGCTGCCGACGACATTTGCAACTACACCACAGGCTGTGGTGACGGCGACATCAGCAACTCCCACCCCAGCTGCCTGCTGCATGCCTACAAGCAGGCTGACCTGCAGGTTCACACATGCTGCCGTGCTCAGTATGTGCAGCATCGCGGCGCTGTGCCAGACGGGCTCCAGGGAGACTACGGCCTGCAGACCAGGGAGGAGCAGAAGCAGGTCGTCATCAAGGTGCTGAAGGGCGGGTCATACCCCACACCTGCAGCAGTGGGCGGCAGGTACTTACTGCAGAAGCTGGCACAGGAGACTATTGCTAGGCTGCTGATGACAACCCTAGCCGTCAGCGGGAGGCCGCTGCTGCCAGGAGGCTGAAAAGGAAGGTCACTGAGCAAGGCTTGCTGCACTACCTCCAGTCCAGGCTGGAGCAGGACGTGCTGGCCAGCATTGCAACATACCTTCAAGGCCAGAAGCCTTCTGGCCTTGGTGATCATCCCCTGCATGATCCACAATAGGCTGTTGGTAGAGCTGCAGGGGGCCTGAGTTTGAGGCGGACATCTCACCTGACCTGCTCAGATCTGCTCAGGCCCGCGTGTTGGCAGAGACCGGCTGCACCGCCACCGTGGCCTCCAAGAAGATGGAGTCCTGCTACTTTGAGCTGTTCAAGGCAGTGCCCCGCTGCATCATATACGATGTTGATGCAGCCTCAAGGTTTGTGGCACTGTGTGGTGCTTGTGCAGGGATTGATTCACTGCTTCAACAAGACAACTGGCCTGTGGGAGTCCGGCGACGCCACCCCGGGCTAGCAGGGCCTGCTAGCAGCAGTAAATATATACAAGGAGCTATTGTTCAAGGAGGGAAGAGTGGTGGCGCACAATTAATGGCGGCTGTACCAGCAACAATAGGAAGGTGCTGAGCCGGAAGCTTGGCAGATGCGTGTCATTATGACACCTAAGCATGAAAGCCTTTCAGTCACTGGTGCTGACCAGTCCAGCCCTAAAGTTGTTTTAGGGCTGGACTTGTTTGAGGGCTTTTGTCAGACTGTGGCTCGATTATCTACGGTAGGCGTAGATTGGCAGCGGAATAGTGGAGGCCAATGGTGCAGGCCAATGCTTGGTGCATCACAACACGAATGCCAGAGCATCTCCATGTGCATGGCTATATCTCGTTCCAATGGTCTTCATGCTGTAGAAGTTTGGCCGTGCAGCTATGCACGCCTTATGTGAACACATTAGTTAGTTCTCATAGTGGCATTGTTATGCCCGCAGCAATCCTGCCGTGCTGGCTTCCATGCTGGTGTCATTTGGCGCCTTGTCAGAAACTACAGCTGCACAGCGCACGCAGCAGGGACCCCCTTGGACGCGCTGATCTGGGCTGCAGATATTTTCGATATATCACTCGAAGCGACATCTACCTAACGGGCTGGGTTCACCCACTTTCATAATGGCCCCGCCAGAGCATGCCATTTCTGAAGACTATTAGTTAGTGTCACTGGTTAGGTGCCATCGAGAAAATTCAACTAGCTTAAAACATTGCACACTTGCAAGCAACCATTTGTTGCGACCACATCAGCACTTCCGGCGAGACCAAGGCAAGTGTAACATGTTGCAACCAGTTGCTTGTGTCTGTTCACTCTGATTGAAGTTGCCTTGCATGCATGCGCCTTGGGATGGGCGCGGTGACATGACACTGCTGGCCATGGAGGAGGTGGCAACAAGCAGCGCTTGGGAGAACCCATCGAACAACCCAACTTTGTGAACCTTTAGTAACGGTTGATATAAGAGGACTCTCGCGCTCGGAATAAGCAGCACCAGCATGGCAGCGTCATCCCTGGATGGCGGCCCCTGTAATAGCCCCCTTGCAAGCAATTGCATGTCAGTTCATTTGCCAGCTCATCCAAATGTTGCATGGCTGTATCTCTTTTACTTGAGGTGCTATACTCTGAGTATCATACTCGGAGTCTGTGTTCAAGCCTGACCCCCAGGGTGATTATCATGGTGAAGCCATGCCTTGATTTGGCAGGGTTTGCTACCTGCAACTGATGAAGAGGAAGACCAGTTGTTTTGGTGTCTCAAGTACCCAGTGCTGCTGAGCACTGCCATTGCTGTTGATAACATTGCTACTAGCACGGGGGTGCTGCAAGTGTCACAGTAACAGCGGCCCCTACTACTACCACCACAAGTTACCTCGAGGGTGACACTTGAAACTGAGGCCCTTGATTAACAGTGTCCCGTGACTGGAACAGTCAGGTGAGGTGAAACGTTAGCTGGGCACAAGCAGGAGTGCACTGGCTCAGAGGGTCTGCACAGGGAGGAATTTGTTCAGTTCAAGTAAACAAAAGACTCAGATCTGGTGGCAAGCAGCGACACCTGCCAGGCTTTAGTTAGTAACTTGTTTACAGCATCTACAAGCGACCTGCCTGAAACATTGAGCATTGTGTACAGCATGTGCCCTGCGATTGATTGAGTGTGTAACTACAGGCTTGACAGCGTGATGCGGTACTCCCAAACCATTCCTTTTCTTTTGTCTTGAAGGGCCTGCCCTGTACTGCCAATATGGCCCCCGTGACGGTCCATTCAGTTGGCTATGCAGCAGAGCCTGTGTCAACGGCTAGAAGCTCAGCCTGGGCTGCACAGCTGCAGCTTGCATACTACACATGGTATGCATATGGCCGCCGTCGGACTCAGAAATGATTTTATTCCGCAAACCTGGCCATGCACAGCTTTAAAGAAAAATCTTGAATTGTTAATTACACATAGCTCAGTTGACCTAACGATTACCAGGCTGTTGCTGTTGTTTGACGCACAGCAGACATACCAGCGCAATGATGCATGATCATGATCCAGATACCTCAAGCAGTAACACATGTCAAGCAAGCTGTACCAGCCCACAGACACAAGATATGATCATAGGAAACATAAGGAAACAGTGCCAGCTGCGTGATGCACTGCAGGACACAGCAGAGAGCTCAACCTGAGAACAGTTCCCACTGCTGGTAATGCTGTTCGATACACCGCAGACCTAACG
The DNA here is from genome assembly GCA_018290735.1 of Coelastrella sp. MACC-549. Taxonomy (NCBI): domain Eukaryota; kingdom Viridiplantae; phylum Chlorophyta; class Chlorophyceae; order Sphaeropleales; family Scenedesmaceae; genus Coelastrella; species Coelastrella sp. MACC-549. The sequence continues at coordinate 50,291 of JABEVS010000335.1, forward strand.
ATGCAGCTGAAGCAGTAACACATGTCAAGCAAGCTGTACCAGCCCAGAGACACAAGATATAATCATGTTGTAAGTTTCACGAGTGTAACCCGCCCGTTAGCGAGCCAAGAATAGGCTCATTGGGCATCACAGGAAACATACACTCCAATCAATTTTCTGACACCCCTGAATGCAGGCCTTCCAGCTAGGCCAGCAGTCACCTGCAGCAAAGGTGTCATCATTTGTGTCACAGGCACTCAACTGGCACCACCACTGGCAATGAGAAACGACGTTGTGATATTCCATCTGACAAGTTGGCTAGAACCTGATTTTCAGATTGCTCAAGCTGCAACTCCTTCAAGCAGGGCCTCCAGATCTGGGTGGCAGCTGTTGTCATGACAACCTAGCAGTGGCTTTGCTGTTGAACCACACGTACTGCCATCTGCAGGGGTAAATACTGTCAAAGAAAACGCAATGCCGTTGCCAGAGGTAGCTGAGTTGGTGGTAACACAATGGCATACTGATCCCCACAAGATGTTCAGAAGTCTGAATTGGCTTTTGCTGGCTTTGAGGAGGCCAATCCAGCTGTGCTCAGTTGTGCCTGCAGCTGCAGTCCTGCTATTCGCTTGCAGGCTTCCACCAGGGTTGTCACAACTTGTAGTCAGCTCCACTGCCATATTCCCAGGCATCTAGGGCTCTTCTCAGCACATACCCCAACCTGTCAGGAAGCCCCTTGTTTCCCGCCAACAGCTTCAATGGCGGAGCTGCTGTTGCATTGAGGGCCGTGAACGCGCCGAGTGCAGCAACGTGCATTGTCCAGTCAGCTAGTGCGAGCGGGCCAACATGCCTCATCAGTTGCGGGACAAACCCCGGGTCTTGCAGGATCTGAGCAGCCATGGTTCGCATGAGTGGGCTGAACTGAATTACATCCTGCATGGTGGGAATCACAGAACAGCACATGCACAGTGTACACTCAGGTGCAACAAGCACTTGCTGGCAATGCAACAGCAGGCCTGCCTAATACCACCACGGAGGCATCAAGGTGGTGTCATCTGCATAAGGCGCCACCCTGCCAGCAGCATACCTGCTAGATTTTGTGGTTGCTGTGCTGCGGTAGTTGCTGTGTGTAGCCTCAGTCGGCTACCAAGGTGTAACTGGTGTAAAACCGATGTGCTTGCATAGTGCTATCCTAATTCATATTCTCACGGACCTGAATGCTGTGGTTGTTTGCATAATTCAAGTGCTGAATGTCATCATGTAATGCCAACTAACAATTGCCATGGTGCATGGCAACTGGTTGCTCTCATGCCTTGTTGTGGCTGCAGCCAGCAGGGATGAGCTGTGGTCAAACCTTACCTGCAGAAATGGTTTCAGCACATCATCCCCCATCCCAGTCATGGCAGAGAAGTTACCAGCAAGCATCCTACAGGTGCAACCAGCACAGGCAACATAACACAACGAACAACAGGTCAGCGGGCTGTGGAGTTTGTAAGCAGTGCTGCATGAAAATGGACAGACGGGTATCACTTGCAATGGATATGAAGTCAGGGCCAACTTGCTGCTGGACACCAGTGGCACAATATGAAGATCATGGCAAACATCTTAAATTATTTCTTGGACCTGCCGGGTAGCTGACAAGACAATACTGCATGTGCTGCCTCCACAAGTGCCTCCCTGCAATGGCTGAGTTTATCAAGATTTTCATTCTGACCGCCAAACAAGTGTTGCCGCCCCGGTGTCTCACTTGTTGATAAGTTCTGGTGGTGGTCCTGAACCCTGTGGGCTTCTGCTGCCCACCATGGCCCGCTGCAACATCCAGGCAGAGCTCAGGCCCGGGTTGTAGGGGTTGACCAGACCAAGGTCAGCAGCAGTGAGTGTGTCTGATGCAAGGGCATCATTGAGCGCCCCTGTGAGCCGTTTGATGTGCCTTGTGAGGGCCCCAAAGCCACCAAAGCTAAGGGGTGACTGGATGCCACTGGCATCTCCTATCTGTAGCACCCTTGAAGGCAGTTGGTGGGCAGAAAAGGTGTGTCACCAGACTGTGTCAGAGCAGCAGCTGGTTGCACCTCAGTCACCCGCTGGAGAGGGGAGGGGGGTGCTGACCAAGCTAGCAGCTGGTGCTGGCATTAACATGCAACACCCAGCAGTCACCCTCAAGCCAACAGCACTAACCAGCATGTTTGTGGAAGTGCGCTGTGTTACCACCACAGCTGACTGCCTCTTGGCTGTTGGGGCACTCAGCCCTTACCTGTCAAAGCCTGGTCTCAGTGGAGAGTCCTTGTATGTGGGGAAGACGCCAAATAACAAGCGCAGGAACTCCAGCTGCTCTACGTCCCCGTGTAAGTGTTGATACCGGGGCATCAGTCGCCAGTAGTCAGCAAACAGCTGCTGTAGGCTGGGCCGCCATGGCTGCAGAAACAACAGAGAACCCTGACTGTTTGCCATCTGCCGGCCTCAAGATCACTGCTGACTGCTGTGTGACACGAGGTGGACATCAGTGCTGGAAGAAGCTTATGTGCCATGCTGGCGCAGAAGAGAAGCAGTGCAGTGACTGTGCTGTTGCCATGCGTCCCTCAAGTGCCACTCACCTGTGCATCCATGTATGTGAACATGTAGGTGGTGCGCGCATCACTGCTCCAACTGTCCCTGCCTGACATGTGTGGCTGCTGCTGCTGCTGGCCTATGAGCCCATCTGCAGCAGGGAAAGCCTCCCAGAAGTATTGCATCTGCTGTCCCTCAGTGCTGCTGTCCTGGCCTGCAGTCGCTGCTCCCAGTGGCTGCATATCAGTATCTGTGTAGATGATGTCGGCTGTGGTGTTGGCCTGAGGGTCAAATCCCCGGGCACAACCTCCAACAACAAGACACACACCATCCGGCTTCTGCCCCCACCTGCAAGCACCAGAAGTGTCGGTTGCTTCATGATACTAGCAGCTGAGGCACTACCTCACATGGTGCTCAGCTCTCTCTTCTGATAGTCTTATCCACCCTCAAGACTGTCAGTCTCGTTAGGCACTGTGGTTTGCTGCCAAGCTGCCCTGCAAAACACACACCGCTGTGCAGTATGGGCACATCACATAACAATAATAATTGATACCATCAGCCATAGCATTTACTGCCATCGGCCTCGCGCCCGGTGTTTTCGCAGGCGGATTCTTAATCAATTACTACCATCCTCTCTTACGACAAGGGTAAACCACTGGAAACCCCTTGAAGCGTGTTGACGGGCAGATACTCAGTGGTGACACCGCCACACATCACATGTTGAGACCAGTGGTCAACAGCACAGGTGTGGCCAGCAGGTGACAGTCAGGGGTGACACACCTGAGCTGCTTCACAACTGGGCTGGCGTGGCCCATGCAGTCCAGCAGCAGCCTTGTGGTGATGGTCGTGACATACTGCACTCGAGCACCAGTCGTCTGTCCAGCAGATGCAGCGGCAGAAGTTCCCCCTGCTGCTGTTTGTCCCGTGATGATCAGCGCAACCCCGTCCGGGTAAGCCTCCACACCTGACAGGTTGACGCTCTCATACACCTTGCCACCGAGGGACTCAAACTTATTGCGCATCTGCGGGTGACAACAAAGCCAGGGTCAGCTGGCCAGGGTGAGGTTCACGGCAGTATGAGCTGTGTCTTCCAACCACAAGTTGAGTGGAACATTCTATGCCGTCCTCATGTCACTCACCACACAATGGCAAATGCCAGCAGCAGCTGCACCTTGCCTGAAGCTACACCCACCTCATGGAGAGTTTGCCAGCAATAATCAATGTTGAAATGAAAAATAGGCTCGCAAAGCCACAAGCTCAGCACAACGTCCACCTGCCGGCAGCATCCCTGTGGCAGCTGCTCACCTTACTAATCAGCTTGTCCGGCTTGACCCCAAGGTTCAGCACATCCCTGGTCCAGACATCAGCACCCCCATGGAAGCCCACCCTTACAGGATTGAACTCAAGAGCAATGACAGACTCAGCTTCGGACGCACTCAGTAGACCCAACTGAACACAGCAGCACATACAGCAGCAGTGGCACGACAAGGGCGATGCAGAATATGGGTGCGCTGCAATGGTTGCGACAGAGTCACCTGAAAACACATTATGTGTTTTATGCAGGTCGACAGCTGATAAAAGCACTTCAAGCGCCTGACGGGAGTACATGCATACTGCTTTGACTGCTGACTACACCAACAACTATTGCAAGCCTCAGAAAGCCAAGAAAGGAAAGCTGCAGGCGAGTCAGACCAGCAGCAGCTGCATATAAAGAGATGAGAATGCCGTCAGGCTGGTCGCACCTCCTCCAGCTCAAGCAGTTCCTTCCTGCTGATGTTCCACTCCTGGCTCCTGCCCGCCAACAAACCTCGCTCCACAACGGCAACACGCCAGCCGCGAGCAGCAAGAGCAGCAGCAACAAACACACCAAGGGTGCCCCCAGCAACGACAACATCATACATACAAGCGCTGTCCGACCTGCTGCTGCTGCTGCTGCTGCTGCTGCTGCTGCTGCCGCTGGCTGAGGAGTTGCTGCTGCTGCTTGCGTGTGGCACTGCAGGTGTTGTAGACCTGACTGACTTGTCACGTACGATTTTGACAAACTGCGGGGGTGCTCCTGCAGCTGCGCCTGTCTACAGAGACAACACACAACAGCAGGCAAATCCAGGATGACATGAGTGGTTCCAAATACACAACCACAGGTGTGATACCAGCATGCAACCTGACAATTGTAATGTGTTCAGTGGCAATCGCCCTGCTGCTGGTCTGGATGCTTGGTGCTGGTGCAAAGACACTGCCCATGCAGTTGATCCCATCAATACTGCAGCCCTCGCAGACTGCCACTGTAGGCAAGCGTGTTGGTGCCATGCACAGCGAAGAATGATTGTGATGAAGACTGTCACGCCGAGGCACCTTCATGTCCCTCAGGGCACTCCAGGCTCGGTCAGCTGCCAGCAGGGCCTGGTAAGTTGTGCTGCCGCCAGCACCTCCCGCCTGCCTGCTGTTCACTGCTCGAGCATCAACGCGTTCAAAAATTCTGCGGGTCAGGTCATGGTCTGCCAATACCAGACTGCTGCTTTCCTGGGCAGCGCGTGTGGTGACCTGACAAGCACACGGTACAGCCACTCGGCAATGACTTGCTGACATAGTACTAGGATTATCAGATCTCAAACATTCTTACTGGATGTTGGGTCTCCTCCAGTGTGAATGTAAGCTGCCTGAGTGGCATTCAATGGTTGGGTGCTAGGCATAAACCTGTGCTGGCTTACATGGAGCTGTGGCATGTTACAGAAAGGGCTGTCTGCAGCTCGCCAACATGTGCGAGACAGAATGTTACACAGAAAAAGCTGCCCCAGGTGAACATTGCACAAACCCGACACCGATTGTCGAGTGCTGATGAAGCATTGCCCAAACCACACACAAACCTGCTGGCACCTGCTGGTTCGTCCCAACGCCCCAGTCCTAGCGGTCGCAGGACCTCTAGATGCATTGAGAATAATATCAGCATGTCTTTGAGGTCGCGAAGTTGACAATGAGCGCATCGTATGGCTATCGAGACGAAGCACACGAAGACCACTAGGTGCATGTAGACAGCCTATCAACTGTACGACACACCGAAGGGTGCGTACATATCACCATGTTATTTACATTTGCGTCCATGGCCGCGCCTTACACATGCTGGACACACGGAGCTGGCGATGTAACGGTGGTCAGTACAACTGCTGTTCGTCCAGCTGCCATACGAAGGAGAGGGTATTTCATCACCACACAACATCATCCGGTTATGCATGGACGATTATGCTTGTGTTGATCACACATGTAGAGTCTCTTATACCGTTCTATGCTCTACACTAGCGGGGCGCACTGATTGTCAAATCCAGCAGCTTCAGGCTTGTCTGACAGTTGCCAACGCCCTTCTTACCGCTCTGCTATCGTGATGAAAAGCAACCAATGCATGAGAATGAACTGGCAGCCAGAGGGCATGAGCCTGACCCAATTGAAAGAGAGGGGCTGCAACAGTCTCGAAGAATACATCACAGCTCTAGAAGCCAGGAGGCGGAAGCGCGACGCACTCAGCCAATATGTTGCGAGAATGGACGTCAGTGGCCAACAGAAGGGTTGGGCTCGTTGTGATTACATCTTCAAGCACCTCCGCTTGCCATTTCAGTGCAGCACATGCTGGCTGCTGCCTGGGTTCTGCATTTGCAATATTCTACGAAGACACCAGGCCAAGACAAAGGTGGTAATACATTTGCATCCCGATGAGTGGGCGAAAGGTGAAATTCATTTTGCAAATAGGCGCTGCAGGTCTCAGGCCCTGGCGCTGTGTCTGAATATGTCTCCTGGTGACCAGGCCGGTTACACCTGTGCAGATAGCATTTTGACACTCATTAGGTGCTGTGCGAGCCTTCAATGCATGTTACTGTAGCGCAAGCGCCACAGCTGATGGGCACATATTAATTGGCTGGATCTTCTGTACCACAAACATGTGCAGGCTCCAACACCGGCTGCCTCTGCAGCAGCCTGTCAGACTGTGAGCTGCTGATGAAGGGCCACAAGCCACATGATGAGCGCCTGCAGCAGCTGCTGAGTGACCCCAGCTACACAAGTGCTGTACTGTGGCCAGGGGAGGATGCACTGGAGCCTCATCAGCTGCAGCAGCTGGCGGCAGACCGCAGTGAAGGCAGGATAGCTCTGATAGCACTGGATGCGACTTGGGATGGTGAGCATGACTCCAGCAGCTGTGGACATGAACAACCATCAAAGCATCATCATCTACATTGGAAGAGCAGGCAACAATGTTCATTGCAGTCATGAGCATGAAAGTCTTCTCAAGCAGCCAGCAAGCATGTTGTGTAGTTGCATGCACACAGAGTTTGTGAGGTCAATCACGCCTGTCAGTATTGCCTGGGCTGTAAAAGCAGCACTACCCTACTGTTCTCAGGTGCCCGTAAGATGCGCAGCAAGTACCCAGCAGGTGTGCACATGCTGAAGCTCCCACCTCATCTAGCACTGCCAAAGCATCCACACCCGCAGCAGCAACCGGCTGCATCATTAGCATCAGTGGCAACACCAGCAGTAGATGCTTGTGAATGCAGCAGAATGACATCAGCAGTATCTGCAGCAGCCTGTGTTGATGGATGTCAACTACAGAGACAACACGTCACACCCCATCAGCTGCTCAGTGATCACAGCACTGTCAGATGCAGTTTACCGGAGTCTTCAGCACAGCATCTGCAGAATGAAGCTACCAACAAGCCCACCAATGATCGTCATAATCAGCAGCAGTACTGTTCTGGCAGTGAATCTGCCAGGGATGGCAGCAGCAGAGATTCATATGCCGGAAGCATACAGGTGACAGCTGCCAGTAGTCAAGCTAGCCACTCGCTGTTTAGACCATTGCGCAAGTACCACGGTAATGCCACAGAGAACGGGCGGGTGTGCACGCTTGAGGCAGTGGCTGCTGCTTTGCTGGCCCTGGAAGGTGATGTCAGCATGTATGAGGGCCTGCTGTACAATTTGATGCTCAAGGTAGACGCTATGAGGAGACAAAAACACGTAGGAGAGGTCTATGGCACTGGCGCAGTAGTTGTGGCAGCAGGTGATGTGTAGCTTGGAATCTTTGGAGCTACCAAGAGATCTCTGCAGGTCGCAGTCCTGCAGGTCACAAGTCTCTTCAAGCCTCCTCCCCAGGCACATTTTGGTCCAGCAAAAAACACACAGTAGAGCGTAGCTACCTACCGCAGCAGTGGATCAGGTGCAGACGTCAGCAAGCTCGGCAGCTCGTCGCCATGACATGTTTGTGCACCGTGATCTGTTTGTGACTTGTTGCAATGCCCTCTTCAACGCTACAATGCACATGCACGTTCACCGCAAGTCTGCCACCATGGGCGCTAAAGCCTGAGTGGCGGGTTGGGAAGGACTCGCAAGCATGCCGCACTCGCGCTCGTTTCTACCTGGCGATGCATTTGTTAACAACTGCCGCTGATATCACGAGCTGCGCACCAACACAGCATCGCAGCTTTGGTGGTTGTATGGCTCTTCTTATTTGAATTGAGCCCTGCTTTACATTGTTTGCTGTACAGTGAACCGGCATGATGCGGTCGGCTGGTGGGCTGTTATGGCTAGCTGTCTGCTGCTTGTTGGCTGCACATCTGGGCTGCTGCTACCCTGATTATTTCGTTCAGCAGTATAGCAACGGTGCGTGCACGGCGCATCCTGATAGGGGCTACGGAAATCATGGAGATCCCACGGCAGATAGGTATTCTGAAGGAAGCTGGGAGCCTGCAGCTCAGTGGAACATTGCCTTAATCAGCTGAGATGGTGTTATGTAGGGACACTACAATACAATTGACACCCGTTGCATCGGAGCCATCCTCTGGGAGGCTGTGCCCTGGTGCTCGGTATTTAGTGAAGGTATGAGCTGCAGAAGCGTGTTGCACTGCAGCTTCGTGCTACAGCAGCTGCACACCACAGGTGCTCATTGAGCTATTGGCTGCAACTCCGACCATATGACTAGGCATTCCTCGTTTATTCCTGTCACCTCACAGCTGGTTGGTGCTTCTGCTGCTTGCGCAGGTACAATTCCCTGAGCCTCGCTTGGCTTTGTTGACAAGCAACATTGGATCTTTGGAAGGCTCTGACAGCTCTTGGTGTGTGTTGACCCATGCTGGCTGCCCTCAGCAGATCACTGTCCACAACCCATTCAGCAAGATTGCACGTTGAATTTGTGACAGCAGCAGCTGTCCTGCAATGTCAAGTGGCTGCACAATGTACCCTTTTCATATTCGCAGCACATGCCGCTTGTTGGAAGCTGCAGAAGGCATCACAATGGTAACATAGTAATTGTGGTTTGCCACTGCTGCAGTGTCAACCGCCTGGTGACCCCAGGCCAAACACCTCAAGCCAGCTGGCAGACCACACTCTCTGTGCCATGCACATCAGCAGGTTGGAACCTTCAGGACGTCTGCGATGCAACATCTCATTGTACATGGGTTCCAGAAATCTTGTACTATACTCTTCATTCATGGCTCGCAATGCCAGGGGTAGGGTGGGTGCTGGTGTTGTGTGGCCTTGTGTCTATCCTCAACCAGCTGTGCTCATGTGTACCAGGTGCCAGGTAGCTGCATGTGTCGCCCCAACAAAGTGTTGTTGGTCAACGCAGGCCAGAGCCTTCAGTTGAGGGTGACAAGCGCTCGGAGTTCAGTTGCGGCTTACAGGACCACGACAGTCAGTTCGCCAGTCAGTGACGCCGGTGGACCATGTCAGCAGGCCTCAGCAGCGGCATGTGAGAGATTACTTTTGGAACAGCGGCAGCCTGGCTGGTGGTGATGGCAAGCAGCTGTGCATGTTGGTTTGATGGGCTTTTGTCGATACTGCCACATCAGAGGCACCAGCCACCTGACATGGTGATGGGAGAATTGTGAGACTGGTGGTCACTGACAAAATTGTCACAGATCACACCCTGAGTGAAGTCGGTATGATTGGCCTGATGGCTATAGCCCACAACTTGCGACAATCCTAGACCCAAGGGCCGTATGTCTTGTACTGTTTTGATAAGCTGCCTGTTGTCCCACCAGGTCGTGGAGGCGTTGTTGGTGCCAACAGCACTGTAGTATCAGCAAGCAGGTTTGACCCTAACAACCAAGGAGCTGCAGTTGGTGAGTGACTTGTGGCGAAAACAGCAACAGACCATGTATCTGCTGCTCAGGTCGCACTATAAACCTGATGCCTTGTCAATACTGGGATGACTTAGCTGCATGTATGCCTTGTGAAGCTAGATGCATTTTGGATTCTGTTTTGTGTTGCATGGAGCCAGGTTGCCTGTGCAGCACTGCATTGTATTGCAATTCCCAACAGACGACCACAGATCTGCAAGCTTCGTTTTATTTATGCGTCTTGCTCATGGTTGTTGTTGCGGCAGATCATCTGTGCATGCGGCACCTCTGTACCCCTCTTACGTGGCTCGAGTGCAGTCAAATGATTATATGGTCCGAGTGCAGTTGAAGAGAGCTTCACATTGTGGCAGTTGCTGCTTCCCGCAGTTGCTCTGGATGCGCCAGCTCAGCAGCTGACAGCCCCCACATACAAGCTCAGACCTGTCTTGCAAGGCAACTTGCCCCTGTGGCAATTCCTGCACTCACTCTTGATGCTTCTAGCATTTGGCCTGCTGCTGCCCCTTGGAGTGCTTTTGGCAAGACATAAGTGGATGTTTGGCCGCAACCCAGAGACAGTGAGTGGCTGACTGGATCAATGGCAACTGGTACTCGCTGTATGGCAGCTGTCACTGGACCCAGACTATGTACACTTACAGGCATGTTGTTTGTCATCATGCAGCCCTGTTCACTGTGACCACCTTCCTCTCACACAAGCTGCGCTTGTTGAACTGGTGGCTGTGTGGTAGCAATCATCTGGAGAATGCAGCTAGTGCGTGCTTGTTCAACTGCAGGGCAAAGCCTTGTCTGGATGGTTCTACATGCATATGCTCGCCCAACTACTGGGGCTCCTGGCAGCCATTGCTGGGGTTGTGTTGGCCATACTGGCCTTTGGATGGAAGGAACTGCCTGATCTGCGCTTGTATCTACCTCACAAGTGGATAGGTGTCGGAGTCATGGCCATGGCTGTTCTACAGGTACACATGCGAGTAACACAGCGTATGCAGCACTGCTGTCTCTGCGGCAGCTGCTTTCAGTGAAATGGTGCAACATGTACAACATGTGCACAGGAAGGCTGGAGTGGCAGGATGTTGAGCTAGGCACTACCCATTGCCTTGCTTCTGTTGTCCTGCAGTTGCTGGTTGCGCCGCTGCATCCTGCCCCTGGCAGTCCTGCCCGCAGCAGCTGGAACTTCTGGCATCACAGCTGGGGCAGGCTGACCCTTCTGGCGGGTGCAGCAAACACGATCATGGGGGCTCTGCTGGTGCATGACATGAAGGAGATCCCCTACCTGCACTGGCTGCTGCCCGCCTGTGTGGTACTTGGGGTGATGTTGTTACTGACACTGTGCTTAGAGGCATTCAAGATGCAGGTACAGTGCATTGCAAGTGGTTGCCAGCTGTAGGGTGACTTTGCGGTCACCCTTTACTGTGTCATAGTAGAGAGTTTCAAGTTCTCCATGCCAGGTCCACCTACAGCATTTCTTGGTGCTGGACCCCCTGTGTAATGAGGTGGTGTGCAGCCGTGGCCCCCATCTACCTGCAAGATGACATGAAAATAGTCAACCAGCATCCCCCTGTCGTCAGCTCACACCCTGCAGCCAGCCTTTGTAGCCTTGTCCGACCAACATCCTGTGCACCCACCTTGCTCTCCACAGATGCAGCGCACCTACCGGTACAACGCGCACACAGGAGAAATGCTTCCAGTCATGCACGGCCGCAAACACTCCAAGCGTCGCAGAGCACAAGCAGGTCAACAGGCAGCACCAGCAGGTCAACCAGCAGCACCAGCAGGTGTTGAGCATGTCAATCAGCTGTACCCTGCTGGTGCTGATGATGCTGCCGGGTATGACCAGTCAGCGTACCCTGTGGTCAGGCTTGATACTCCTGATGCCAGAGGTCTGCCTTATCATGCATGAACATTTGTGCCATCACAGCAGGAGCGACAACCCAACCATTCGCTGTGCATATGATTATGTGTCCTGAATCAAATCATGTAAAAACTCCGTCAGCAATGCGCCTGTTAGGCCGCTACCTGGGGTCTACATGCTGGCAGGAATATGTGTGCTGGTGACATTAAGAAGCAGTAGTGGTTTGAGGGTGTGTGGGGCTCAGCCAAGGCTTGTGAGTGTGAGAGACCTTGGGCGGGTGATCAGGGTGACAGCCACACAATAGATCCTTCGCAGTACACCCCTCCTTTACAGCATATTCCTGAACACCTGGGGGACCAGCTGCAAGATGAATCGGTCAGTGGTGTGCAGGATGAGCGGGGCAGCCAACATGGCCATTGCCCAAGCACATAGCAGGTGAAGGAAGGGTTATCTGGGTGGTGGCAGCTGTAGTGCTGCCTAAGGCTAACATTGAATAAGCAGGTCCAAACAGAGTCCCAGGACTGCATTGGTATGATCAGGGCTTCAATCATTGCCATTGCCTGCTATCTACCTGTCATGACTGACTTATCAGCAGCCACCTGGACTGGAGATGTGAACACTACACCAGTGAATGTATCATGATACTGTGATCATCTGATGCTCGATGTACCCAACAATCTGAACAATTTCCTGCAGCCAGCTCTGGATGAGAATGCACTGTAGTGATTACTTTATACGCGCAGATGCTGGCGGTGAATACTCCCATCATCTTGGACTTGCAATTGTTTTGGCACTGCTGTTTCTGGCCAGCGAAGTGCTATTCAGTTTACGTCCAGGTTGGATGTAACAATGTACAGGCTCAACAACAGCTGCATATGCAGTCTTGATGAGCATATCCTGACTGCTCAGCTGAATGGCAATGCTGCTATCACCTGTAGAAGGTGCATGCATCGTCGTTGCTGCAGTCCTAGTGCACGGCCTGTTGCTTTCCGGCCCAACACTTGTGCTTGTGGAACATTCTTATGTGGTTATTCAAGCTAGTGTGGTTGTGAGTAGGATGGCTGCAATCCTGCTTGTCACACTTTGCAGGGTTTTCCTGACCAGAGTGTCAGTGTAATTGAGTCTGTCGGCTGATCATGTTGCTGCTGAGTACGGGCAAGCTGTGACAAACCTCAGGATTGCAACAAGGCTCCTGTCTCGGGTCAAATCCAGTCTGCATCCATAGGCCTAGTCTGTCAATTGTTTATGCATGCCATGTTGCCACAGGCCAGCACTGCATCGTGCTTGGGACTGGGTGTTGCTGTGCTTGCGTGATTGCTGCCTGGTAGCTGTCTGAGAGATGTAGCTTTGTTGTTCAGCCATTAAAGATGCGCCCTAAGAGACAGTGACACACTCTGCATGCACTTGCCAGAGCATTCAAGACGCCCTATGGGATCAATGGCTTTACAGACGGAACAGGTTAATGGCTGTTTTCCATGCAGCTCTTGGAATTCAACAATGCAAGCTGTTGGTCGGCATAGCATACCTTTGACCACCGTGGTGTGACATTTGTTGACAGTATATGGGGAGCCATGGTCCAATTATTATAGTAGTGACGTCCGTGATGGAGGGGCATTTCAACGTTGTTCTGTTTGCAAAGCCATTACATAGGATGGTTGGCAGCTCTGGCGGCCGGCGTGACAGGCTTTATCCTCCCAAACGCCTTACAGCTACAAAGGGTGTTTTAGACCATGCCTGAGGCAGAGGGCTTTGGCCCAGAAGCGGCACTGGTTTGTGACTGGCAACTGCACACGATCAGGTAATACTTGACTCGATGCAGGACGTCGGTGCTAGTGGCAGCTGGAAGGACAGCCGAAGTAGGCACAAGCACAAGGTTAGGGTGACATATTGCCAGTTGATTATGACTGTTCGTGAACTAATTTGCATGCATTGCATGCATGTGAGCCTTGGAGGATGGATACCAACTGGGCAGCATTCTGGAGGAGCTGGCAACAGGAAGCTCTCAAGCAAACTCAAGTGAGGTCGACTAAACACTATACAGTGTATATTTTACTACTGTCTGAAAACACGTTACAAGCATCATACCAGGGGGGCGCCCCCAACACGTGTCAGCGCATTTGCCATAGCATCTCAACTTGTTGCATGGCTTTATTTTGATTAATTCAGTTTTCCAAGGGCCTGGAGGCCAGACAGTTAACCGTCCTTCCTTTCAATTACATAAGCAATGTCCCAGATGCTGCTTCTGGCTACTTTGAATTCTCTTCCCTCCGCCCGAAGTCTGTAAGACAACAATAGGTCACAGAAAAACACTACTAGCACTGGCAGCAGTTAATCCTTGTGTCTTGCAGGCCATCATCTGGTAACTTGCCCGGGGCTGCGCATCAACAGGCTGCTGCTGCTGCTGGCAACATTCCTTCAAGAACATTCTCTTTCAGCAGGTGAACTCTTAATTGCTCTGCACAGCAGCAGTCTAGGTCACCAATCTAGTAGGTCTGACCTGACAGCCTACTGTGCACAATGTTGGATGTGTGCATCAACCTTTTCATCATCCAGAAGCCGCTTGCAACTACTACTGCTGCTGCTGCTGCTGCTTGAGATGTCGATGACTGCTTCTGCGGGGCATCATGGCTTCCTTGGGGGGTCAGATGCCTTTGATGTGCTCCTGTCATCCTCCTGTGGCTGAGCTTTGTCCACAGCTGCTGCTAATTCAGCAGCGCCTTGTTGCTGGTTGGGCTTGACAGCTTTATCCTCTTCAGCGCGAGGAGCATTTTCCACAGCCTTTTTCAGGTCGCCCTCAAGCCTGTCCATAATGGCTGACGCTGGAGTGTTGATGCACCGAAAGCGCGGGTGTAAGAGCGGGATATCAGTTGCAGCCTGTCACCTGTGCGGCGATCAGAATGAGAGCAGTACACATTGGCTTCGCTGGAACACATCGTCGGTAAGCCATTGTTGCTGCTCGCCTTGACGAACCACAGTCCTCAGTGCCCTGACGCATAGCGAGTCATAAGGTCGCACGCTGCGCGTTACGAGTCCTAGGCCTAGGCGTTGCTAAGCTCCGCATTCGTCAAACTTGCAGCTGCACTTGCGCAATCAATGGACAGAGCGCAAAAGGCACGTGATGCACGTGTATCGAGCCGCTGCATGCGCATATGTACAAACAAGTTCCCAATGATCTCTTACTCCCACGACATAAACTTCACCTTGTGTTGTAGCAGATGCAAAGCTATGCTACCAAGAAAAAGGGCATCCAGCTGCAACTACCACCGTGGTAGGTCTGTGCTGCAGTAGTACAGACGCGTGCCAGCACAATCACTGTGCGTCTACTGCTCCATGTGCTGTATTGATCAAATCCAGGGTAGTGTCCACTTTGATGCACACTGTTGACACCTGCTTATCCCATTGCACCAGCTGCTCCAGGCTGTCCTCAAAGTGGATGAGACCTTCAACCTGGTCAATGGTGCCCTGAAGCCGCCCTTCACCGATCATGTCTGCAGCAAGCTGCTCAGCCTTGACAGGTGCAACATCAAGCAAGTTGCCAAGCTCCTATGGCACACAATAAAAAGCCACTGTGCCATCAGACAGCAGCTATATAGAGATAGAGCCATGCAACATCAGAGTGAGCTGACATGCAGGCAGCTGTATATGAAGGTGCGGCTGTTATGAGATGCCGTGCTCCATTCATGTCCACAATCATGTACTGCTGCACAAGAAATGACATATGGTGGCATGTTGATAGCATTGCCATGCATGTACACGCAGGTTACTGCCATCAGCATAAGAGATTGACCTTCAGGCACAAATGAAGACAGGATGTTGTACCAAATACTGATAGCCTGTCCAATACTATGAGTTGTGCCAATCCCAATGTATGGACTGCAGTGAGTGAGCGGTTCAGGTCCTGCAAGCGTGTTTCCCAGCAAGCCAGCTTGCATCCTGCTGAGTTGCTGCTGCCGCCACCCCCTGGTGTCAGCTTGTCAAGTCCCATCTCCCTTGTCAACAATGGTATGATTCTGGCTTACCTCAACTGAGATGTTATTGTATAGCTTGCTGGCACTCAGCAGGTTGTGCTGCATCACTGCCTTAGCCAGCACAGTAGACCCATCAGGCAGCAGTGCCATTTGGTGGGGTTTGAGAGTAGAAGCAAAGGCTGCAACTTCGTCCCTGATCCAAACAGAGCAGCAAATGGAGCAGCAACTTGACGCTTGTCAAATTCGTTTGGTGGCTTGGCCAGGTACTCAGCTCATGCCATCTTTTGGGTGCGGACAGCTGCAGGCTCTGATCTCATGCTCGGATCAAGGACTGGGGCACCATGTGATTGATGCTGGGACTGCATGATGGTTGTTACGTGTGTCAGTGGAGGTAGGTAAGCATGCTGTGGGGCGTCTCACTCACTTCCTAAGTATTCGCTCCAAGTACACCTTTTCCAAGAATGGCCACACAGGAAGTGCTGCACTGCGCTCATCTTTGTATAGCTGAGACAGCATGCGACTGCGCTGGGGGCCCGCAGCAGCCAGAATAGTGCATGTGATGGCATTGTTGAGCGCACCTGCACCGCCGCCATAAGGGACAACAGTTGTGTACCTGTTATCCAGTTAATCATGTGTGTCTTGGGGATCTGCTTTCACTTTGAGTGATAACAGCAGCACGCTCAGTCAGCCTGCTACAACCTACCCTACAGGTCATTGCTGGTGTGGCAACTGCTGACTATCTAGCATGGCAGTCGCTATGGTGACAGCAGCTTGCTTGATTGTGCCAATCGTGCTGCAGTGACAGCTAACAGGTCCTCAACAATAAGGCCATGAGGCGCACCAATCAGGTCATCTTCTCCAACTGACAGGCCTCCTATCTGACGGGTGGTGATGCTGCTCAGCTCGTAATATCGGGACGCTGCCTCAATGAACCTGCAATAATACAGCAACTGCTTCAGACCTGCTTGCACCTGCAGACAAAGGAAGGGCTGCCTGCAACACCATGGTGAGCCTGTCATGCGGAGTTGAGGGACCCATGTAGAAGCAGCCGGGAGGGCTGCATGAGCACATGCCCATGAGAAGGACGCTCGCAGTCCTAGCAAGCAGCTGAAGGCAAGATGTTGACCTGACCTCACCTGCGCTTTGCATCCATGACCCTGGCATAGCTGGTCTTGTACTGGAGCTCCAGAACCGGGTCCTTGCTGCCTGCTATGAGGCTGGATGCCTTCTTGATGAATGTCTCAGCTGACACTGGATCATCATCCTCCAGGTACAGCATGGCGATTTTGATGTGGGTGGACAGCTTATACTGAGGCTCAACAGCACGAACACCTGAAGAAGAGATGGGTGTGAGCACAAAGACAAACAAACCCCCAATACTCTACTCAGAGAAAATCAACCTCTGTTTGTAATCAGTGGCAACGAGTCCTTGGGCCAGGGCTCGCAGCCCTCTTGCTCTGTGAGCTCTACTGTGTTTGCTCTGCTCCCTGTTTAAGCCACCAGCGCCCAGGTCTTGCCCCAATTCAGTACCTGAATCCAGGTCTATGCCCGCCAGCACTTGTGCTGCCTTGGTCCACTCCTCCTCCTTCTCTAACAGCTCAGCCAGCTTCTCCCTTATGAGTGTGCTCTGATCAAGAAATGACACACCTCGGGGAGCGATGCGGTTGAGGGCACTGCAGGACAGCAGCACCAAGGACATGGGGTTGGAAGGACACACCTGTGGTCCACATTGAGGCTAGGAAGCTGACTGTAGAAGCTGCTCTGCACTGCAATGTGCAGAATAAGTATTTGTTGCTGTGGAGGTGGGAGACCGAAGGAGAACGGCCCTAGCAGTTGCTATATAGGTCTACCAGCACTGTTTGAGTAAGACTGGCTGTACTGCTGGCCACCCTGAAGCACATAAAAGAGTATTGAGACTCCCAACCATCTAGCTGCTGCTGCGATTGAGCAGCCCACTCAGCAGCTGTGCATTGTGTTGCTACTGCCTACTGCTGTGCCACAGCCTTCTGTATGTCAGCTGGCAACTGACTCATGTCCTGCGCGAACGTGGCCAGCAATTGACGGCTGATCACCAGGGGCACATCATCAGACAAGACTGCACATTGGCAACAAGCGCCACGGTAAGTGTGACTACACCCACAACAGCCTGGCGGTGTGCATCACATCCGTTACAATCAGCAAACACTGAGCTTCCACTGAGCTACTTACTGTGATCCAAAAATACATTTATTTCCGTTTCAGCAGCAGACCGCAAAGTGACTCCTAACAGCTGCTTGTACAGCTCGGCCCTCTGCTTCTGATCAACAGTTGCTGCTATCTGTGCCAACTGGACGTCCATGCTGGCTAATACACAGCAACCAGGGCCCACAGATCCAAACGCCGAGCAGTATGTTTCAATTGCTAATGCAAATCCAAGCTGCTTGATGTGTTTGTGTGTGTGTGGAGCTTGGCCTCAAGTCTGTTCATGGATCGCAGCGAAGAGTGTGGGCATAAACGTCACGAATAGCAGCTGCACGGGTTCCACAATTGTGTTTATATTGTGCTCGAATTGTATTTGTTCAGGCACACATCAAAGGCCTGTCTTTTCTTTTTGCCAGTCCCTGTGTCGGTTCATCTGCTCCGTTTATGAACAATGCCATCAAAGCTCGCAATCGTATCCTCTGGAAATTTTTTCAGCGGTTGAGTTATCAATATTTTACTATGTCAGTCTGAAGGGCGGCATTGTGGATGCACATTGCTGTTTGAAAGAGCCCCCGCATCCTCTTCGCAATCAGCAGCAACCCGTACACGTAGACATATACGTAAAGTAACGTAACTTGGTGCCGCAAACTACAGGGGTCTGAGCGCAGCTTTTCACAACCCAGCTCGACAACGACTCCCGGGATCGGTGAACGGGGATGTCTGAATCCTCGGATGAAGATATGCCGTTGATAGCACGCCGACGGCCTCAGGGGGAACCACCTGCAGCTGCTGCAGCTGCAAAGCCAACACCATCAACCGCACCCGTCAGGCAGGAAAGGGACGCTCAGCCTTCATTAGAACCCGTTCCAGCCGTGAAGAATGCTATTGTGAATCCAGCTAACGATTCTGAGCAGGCTGCACAGCGAGCAGAGAAGCAGGCAGAGCAACCAGCAGCAAAACCACCTGCAAAGAAGCAGGAAGCTGGCTTTGACTCTTCTGACGATTCTGACGATGACATGCCTCTTGCGGCGAGGTCAAAGCCAGCTAGTGAGCCTCAGCAACACATCAATTGCTCAAGGCAAGCACATCATGCATGAAACTCACATGATGCTTTGCACTGCAGATACTGAATCGGGCGCCAAGAAGGCAGTGGAGGTATGCTGAATGATGGCTGTGATAGTTAATGGTCTGTCCATATCACCGTGAGATGCCACCAAATACTCCCCTGTGACATTACTTGACCCATACACAGATTTCGTGCGGCGGCATAACAGCATGAGCACTTGGCAGCATGCTGGCCTGCTGACTGCAAGTTTCAGCAGCATCAGGATTTACTACGATGCTGTTCAATCTGTTATGATCACCGTGAGAGTGTTGAGCATGACAAGCTGTTACTCTGCTGCAGAATGGGAAAGATATGCAGCAGCGTAACAAGCAAACTGAGACCAAGAAGCCAGCTGCAGCCGCAGCCAAGCAAAAAAGTAGTGATGGTGGGACAAAGACATCAGCGGCAACGAACGGCAAGGCAGCAGCAGCAAAGCAGCAGCATGCAATCAAGCAGGAGAGGCAGCAGGACAAGGAACCTGCTGCAGCAGCAGTCAAAAAAGCCCCAGGGGGGAATGCTGAGAAGGCTGCTACCAATGATGCTGGTGGAAAGCAGGCGAGAGTGAAGAAAGAGTTTGATCTTCCAGGCCAGACGCGGGAGACACCTGATGAGGTGAGAAGCAGCTGGAGGGCAGGGTGGGGCATATGATTAGTGGCATGGGGCCTGGCTGTAAGGGGCTGGTGTGTGCTAGCCTACAAATACCAGTTCTCATGTGCCGCTCTGCTCTCCTGCTGTCTTTCCTGCAGACGGACCCCTTGCGCAAGTTCTACACCTCTTTGCTGCAAGAGCAGCCTGAGAGTTTCATGGCAAAGAAGTGGTGAGAGGGAGGGCAATGTGCTCTCAAACCAACAACTCATGCAAGGCATGCAGCCTGGAGTGTTCAGATTGCACAACACCACGTGTTGACTAGCAAAGCTGTCATTGGTAATGAGGCACACACTCCCTGGTTGTTCATCACTCTGCAGCAACTACCAGGTTTGAAATACTGACCGCCAGCATAGAGTGCATTGGCCTCCTGATAGGCTCTCAACATTCACTGTTGGTTGCTCTGCCAGGTGCGTCATGAATGGTCTTTTGACTTGTGAAGAAGCTCAGGAATTCATTAAACAGAATAAAGGTGGCAGGGCGGCAGCAACACCAACCAAGGCACCACCAGCTAGGGCAAAGGCAGCAGCTAGAAGACCAGCAGGTGAGAAATCAGCCAGGCAGGTGTTTTGTGCTTGGCATTGCAGGTATCTGCAGAGATCCTGCACTCCATTGGAGTTTTAGCTCCTGGCCATTTCGCTACCATCCAGTAGGTCACACAAATAAGTGCTGGCATCATAGGGGGGGGGCAATAAAATAGTTAGAGACCCTATGTATCAAAAAGTCTGGGGCCCCAGAGGGGGTACCCCCCCCCCCCCCGGCCCTGCCTGGCTTCTGGCCGCATGTTATACTGGCAGTGCTGCTGCAGCTGGTTGATCTCATATTTTGGACCGACTTGTGGTGCACTTAGCACATGTTACATAATACAGGCTGTTGCTGCAGCAAGCAATCTGACACCACCGCAATGAGGTCACTGCTGATGTCTGATTTGTTTTTCACTTGGCAACATTATGCCAGAGTTTTGAGAATCCCGTGTTCTCATCGGCTGCTACTTGCTTCGCAGCACGCAGCTCACGCTGTTTGTTCACCCATGCACCCCGTTGCTTGCTGAGCACTTTTTGGAAGTGACAAAGCTGACTGCATAACTCTCTAACTGTTGGGGCCCACCAGCAGCACTCGCGTGACTCTGCACCATGTGATCCAGCATGTGGTACTTCCCAACTACGTCACGCCCCAGATCTTTGCACAATTTACAGTCTATTGGGACATTTTGTGCAGGGTGCATTGTCACTGCCCTTGGATGCTGCTTTGTCATGTTGCTGTAAAGGCAAGGACACCCTTCAACTGCTACCTCAGTGGTCTAGCCCTTCACTGCTAGCCTAACTAGGCTATAGCCGTGACTGCCTGGCAGGAAGTTGCCTCTGTATCCCAGCTATCATCTTCACCAAGTTCAAGTTGCAGGTTCTGTATATGTATATACATATCTTGATGTATGATCATTTGTGAGGCTTCTGTCTGCGGGTATCTCGCGTTTTTATGGTTTTCACAATAGGATCGTCAGACCATCTAAGGTGACAGGTGTCAAGAACACCCCTTTTGAGCATCCCTTCAGCCATTGAATAGTTCCAGTGTATACATTATAGTTTTATGATGCATATTCAATTTCAAGCTCAGAAGCCCAAGGGACAAAAAAATAAGAAAAAAGTTCTGGGGTCCAGCAGCAGGCCCAAGACACCCCCCCCTCCTTGACCCCCTTAACTTCTGTCCAAAAATGGTCCAGATAGTTTTTATACCTCTATGAACTTTTGTGGAAGGTTTTAGGCCGTTCTGATACATAAGCCCTGGAGCAACCCCCCTCCCCC
>JABEVS010000336.1:0-71333 GCA_018290735.1 Coelastrella sp. MACC-549
TGTGTGTGTGTGTGTGTGTGTGTGTGTGTGTGTGTGTGTGTGTGTGTGTGTGTGTGTGTGTGTGTGTGTGTGTGTGTGTGTGTGTGTGTGTGTGTGTGTGTGTGTGTGTGTGTGTGTGTGTGTGTGTTGTTAAGCACATCACACACACTTACATGATAGAAGTAAAATGCATAGGTTGTAAGGTTTCAAGAACATTCACTACATATTTTATCACGTTTTCCAATTTGTTTGCTTGTGCTTGTCTCAACCTGCAACCTGCAACCAGTGAAAGCACGTTGTGGATGAATAACCATCGTGGTGTCATGTTGTCCATCATACACCATCAATGCCTGTGCGCTGCTCTACAAAACCCCGTGACCTTGTCATTCGCCAGCATTGCAGTAAACCCTTCAGGAAAAGTCCTTCAAAGCAAAGTACTTCAAAGCAAAGTCCTTAGAAGCAAAGTCCTTGAAAGCAAAGTACTTCAAAACAAAGTCCTTAAAAGCAAATTTGTGTATGAAGTGCCCATCAGGATCCTGTCTGTTGCAGCAATCCACTTTCATCACACCACATACACCACATACCAGCAAAGCAGCACTGAAATAGACATGAGAAACCTGTACTTTGTTACAATGTCTTGATCTTTGTTACAATCTGTTACAATCTGTTACAATCTGTTACAATCAGATGACAGTGCACCTGCCTGATCTCACCTGACAGCCCAGCTGGCGGTTGATCAGCAGCAGCACCACAGCAGCATCAACAACAGTCCAGCCACCAGTCACAGCCTCCTCTTCTTGCCTTGAAGAAACTGCATGCTTTCTGCTGCTGCTGCTGCTGCTGCTGCTGCTGCTGCTGCTGCTGCTGCTGCGACTGCTTGGTGGAGAGCTCTTGCGCTTTGTCAGCAGTGACGGTGATCCCTGCCGCTGCTGCTTCTGCTGCTTTCTGGCAGCTTGTAATCCTACAATCAGTGCAACCTGCACAACACCACACACTCTCTGAACCCTCAGTATCATCTTATCTGCCTGCACTGCTGCTGCTGCTGCCTTCTCCTGCTGCTGCTGCTGCTGCGAATAGTGCTGCTGCAGTCTCACTAGCGGGTGCAGCAGCAGCGATCTGATCTTCTCGACCCCTAGCACTTTGTTGAGCCAATAACCTGTTGCTGCTGCCAAACGGTCCATGGCAGCAGCAACAATTGCGGACTCCACCACCACTGCTGCTGCTGCTGCTGCTGTTGCTCCAGGTGGCGGCAGTAGAGCAGCAGCAATGAATATCAGCAGTGTGCATGTCATCAGTTTCAGTTTTTTGCGAATGTCAGCAGGGGACACTGCTGCCAGCAGCAGCAGCACCTCCTGCTCTGTGAGTCTCACTCCCAGCATGATGCAGCTGCCCACCAGCTGCACCTGCTGACTGGGATCCAAGGCTATACCTGGACATGCTGCTGCTGCTGCTGCTGATGCTGCTGCTGCTGCTGGTGGTGAAGAAGCAGCGGCGCGTGCCAGCTGTTGTAGTGCAGGTAAGCAGGATGCTGGCGGTTTGAATGGGAAGTTGGCAGCAGATGTCAACAGATCCACAACCTCAGAGGGATACAGGGCACACATGGGCGCTGCTGCTGCTGCTGCTGCTGCTGCTGGTGATGGTGGTGCTGGCAATGTCCATAGTTCTCGATGATGAAGCAGCTGGCTCAGCACCCTGACAGCCAGCTCAGCAGCACTGCTGCTTGATCTGCCTTGCGGTAATTGGCGGCTGCTGCTACTGCTGCTGTTGTTGCTGCTGCTGCTGCCAATGACGAGGCGACACAGGCACTTGAGGGTGGTCACTAGCTGCCAGGGCAGCAGTGCTGCAGCTGATTCATCATACACAGTTGCTAGGCGCTTTATGCTTCTGCAAGACCAAACTGCTGTCGTGTACTTGTCATCTGTTGGACGGAGCAGCTGCTGCTGCTGCTGCTGGCTGTCATTGGCTGCTGCCGGTGTCATTGCTGCAAAGGTCACCCTGTCCTGACTGCTGCCACCCTCCTTATCAGCATCAACAGCATTATTCTCAGCAGCAACAGCATCATCAGCGTCATCAGTAGCAGCAGCAGCAGCCTCACTATCAGCAGCAACAGCAGCAGCCTGATCATCACCACCAGCCTGTGAAGTGTGCTCAAGCTCTAGATCCTTAACAGCATGAAAGTCAAGGTCTTGCTGTTGCTGCTGCTGCTGCTGCTGCGAGGCCTGTCGATCTTGGCCATGCTGCTGCTGCTGCTGCTGCTGTGGCTGGCTGACCCTCATACCAGAGGTCGCAACATCTTGCATGCCTTCAGCAGCATCAGTGCTGGTTGCTCTGGCTGCCGCTGCTGGGTTCATTTGCTGCTGCTGCTGCTGGTTGAGCCGCAGTAGCTGCTGAGATTGCTCCAGCTGCTGGTCCACTGTGGCATTTTCCTGATTACCTCGCTGCTGATCACATTGATGGTGATTATGCTGCTGCTGCTGCTGCTGCTGCTGCTGCTGCTGCTGCTGCTGCTGCTGCTGCTGCCCTGCGTCGAAGTAAGTTTGCATGCTCTGCTGAAACTCCTGGGGCAGTGGTGGCAGCTGCTGCCCCTGCATCTGTCGTCTGATGCTGCTGACCTCTGCGTTCATCTGCTGCACCTGATCCGCCAGTGCTGCATTCTGCTGCTGGGACTGCTGCAGCAGCTGAGTCAGCGCGGTCACCTGCTGCTGCAAGAGCGCCATCTGCTGGGACTGCATCTGATACAGCAGCTGCTCAGGTGACATGCCGGCGGCTCCTAATGCTGCTGCTGCTGCTGCTGGGGGCGGTATTGGGATTGGTGCTGTGCCAGCAAAGTTAGCTGCGGGTATGCCAGATGGCTGCAGTTGCTGATGTTGTGGTTGGTTGGTTGCTGCATTGCTACTGCCTGCTGGAGCTGCGTGTGTGTTGCTGAGCTGTAATCGTGGTCTTGAGGCCCAGGTAAGCCCTGCCTGTGAGGATGCATGACGTGTTTGCGAGTGAAGAATAGAGGTGTTACAAGTTGGGCAGTGTTAGGTGACATGCTGGCTAGCTGTTGAACGAGGCAAACGGGGCATCATAAAGGACATCGCACGCGTAAGCATTGCAAACATGATAGTACAAGATTGACATGGACGCCAGCATTACAATCATGAACGCATCAAAGTTCGCCAAGCACAGGTCTGCAGTTGATGGATCAGCAGCAAGCTGCACGTGGTGGTGTGGGCAGTCAGCATATGGTGTACATGCCCGCATATCAGATACAATAATGAGCATAGAGTTACTTACAAAGCTACATCTGCGCAGGGCTGGTCCGCTAGGAGTTATCGGGACTCTGTTGGCACCGACAGTTCGGCGACAGCCAAACATGGTGTCTGGGCTGAGTACTGCAATCGAGGTATCTTTCAGACGTTCTCCAGCTATTTGGCAACACCTTTTAGCACCACCGGGATGACAATGCAAGTACTGTACACAATGAATTCAGCAAGCCAACCGCGTGAATGATACACCACGTGTCAGGCGTATTAATGCTTACGGTATTTGTTTTAATGATCGGCACCTGCCAACCCAGTAACGTGTCAAATAGTCTTGTTGAACGGCGGCATTCCTACAGGCGACATTGCAACGGCTAGCAAGCTGCATTGCCCCAAGCTGTTGAGGGAACAAGCTGAAATTGCAAGCTTAGAGTGCAAGTGTTTTGTATTGGCGTTGCTGTACGAAACTCAGCCAGCATGGTCGTGGGTATAATCCAAAGGCAACCTGCTCAGGCACCATCATGTGCCCTGCGCTCGGCTGTCTCATGTAATCGTCCTGCAAAGATTGCATTTCGACGTTGTCTCACAGCATGTAACAGCCTACCCAGCATACGAGACTTCATCCGATCAGAGTGTCCTTTGCCTGGCACAGATGGCTTTGGTTACCGAGAACAACCGAAGCAAGCAACCCTCACAACGAGCTGCATCGCCGTTGACGAAACATCATTGGTTGTTCCGGGTCAGAGGCGGCTTTACAGCGTCAGTGAGCAGCAGCTGGAGCAGATAATCAGTGACAAGGGACAGGTGAGCAGTGCTGTACAGTACTAGGTGCCCAGTGAGCCAGGAGGCCAAGCAGCTGACTGACGAGCAGACTCATATAGCGGTGTCAAACACTACCGTCTGGCACGGTGGAAGATGCACGTGTAGCATCCTGTCTATGGAAAGACACCACCAATAGCGTTCTAAGGAAATCCTGCAGAGGGATCCTGCAGCTTATTCACACCCCGCATCACACACAACAGGCAACAACAAGTGACACAGAGCTGTCGACATGTTGCCGCAGCAGATCCTGTAATGGTTAGTATGCTAGTCTTGAAGCCTGTTCAGTTCCATCAGCAGCTGTAGCAGCCAAAATGCATGCACTGTGTTTGTTTGGCAGATACACAACACAGCCCCTTGCCCAATCAGAAAGCTCCCAGTGATGCCCTCTAAAACAACTTGCCCCAAGCCCAGCAAGTAACCCAACCGGCTACTGAGCTATCAAGGTGCTGGTGGCTGCTGCTGCTGGCAGGTGATGATCTGCCGTTTTCAGGACCTGTCACTTGGCAAGCTTGCCGCTCCTCGCCGTGGCACTTACAGCTGCCTGGCAACAGTAGCAGGAGTGCAGCGGCTGCCAGGGGCGGCTCAGGCTCTTGTACGGGTAGTGGTCACTGACAGGGTGGCAGTACAGGTGAGATCTGATCGTGGTTTAGCGATTTTATTGCAAGGGGTTTAGCAATCATACTGCAGGGGTTTAGCAATCATACTGCAGGGATTTAGCCAGAGTTCAAACACAATCCTGCAGCCACGGCAACGCTGCAGTGGTCTTGCATAGCAATTTTGACACAGCAGATTTCCTCATACTGTGCAACAAGTACACAATGATTGGAAGATGGTTTGTGCTGCAAGGGCAGCAGTTTTGGGTGCACTCAGCTCAATCACATCATGCTAAGCAAAACCTCCCTCAGTGATACCATTTGTGGACAACAAATAAACTCTCCTAAAACAGGCGCTAGTGGACAGCAAGTCCCCACACAAGTATGTCGAGTTTCACCTACTATTGATGTGTTCCATTGCGGCTGCTGGTGACAGAATTCTGGCCAATGCAACCAGCACAGACAAGATACAGCTGTAACCACCCGCTTCTGCCGCTGCTGCTGCTGCTGTATCTATTATTAATATGTCACAGGCAATTGACAGCAGCAATACAGCAGTTGTGAAAGCCCAAGCAGCAATACTCAGGGACAGGTGGACCTATATGGTCAGGACAGAAGCACTGGGACAGTTCCTTTCCAGCAGCAGCAGCAGCAGCAGCAGCAGTAGCGGACATGAGGTTGTCAATGCTGTTGAGCAACTGCAGGACGCAGTTGCGGAGTTACAGCAGCTGATGCTGCAGCTGTCAGACACTGTGCAGATAGTTGTTGACAGTCCTGAGGAGTCCAGGCTGCAGCAGGCCCTCCTGCAGCATGAAGCATCAGATGATGTGAATGATCTGGTGAGCTGGTGCATCTTGCCGGGCCTGCCAGAGAGCAGCAGCAGCAGCAGTAGTGTTTCAACAGCTGCCAGCAGCACTCGTCAGCATCTACTGGAAGTGGCATGGCGACTATCCTTTGCTCCTTATGCGTCACATAGCATCATAAACGCTGTTTTGCAGTGTGACCACAGCAGCCGCGGCAGCAGCAGTAGCAGCAGTGGCAAGCGTCTGCTGGAAGTGTTGGACCGTGGGTCGAGTAATGTTTTGGGGATGACAGATCTTGGTTTGAGGTTGGAAGAATCTCTGGAGTTGGCAAAAGAATTACGTAAGGTTCTGGGTGCTCACATGGCCATTGGACAGTTCTAAGTTTAGATTAATAGTGTTTGTCGGGTTCACCAGTGGGTTCTGTTATTATGACATTCACTTAACAGTTCTGTTTTGTGTCTGTTACAAGGGGTGGTCTCCTGGAAAAATGCACAGTGAATGTCATATAAACAGAATGATTATGCAAGTGATAGCATTTGGCACATGCAGATATGAATACTCATATAAGACATGGGCAAAATCGGCAATGAATGCTTGTTTTGGGTAATAGCAAGTTGCTGGACAAGGTTGGTTCCAGGTGGAAGATGGGAGAATTTGGGAGGAGTGGGGTGGAGACAGACCGTCTGTCTGCCAGTGTAACAGCCAGACAGGACATCTTCGGAAAATTGCTGAGCATGGGCTCTTGCAGAGCAGAAAAACTCCGGACGTTCGTATGTCACTGGCAGCACTCTACTAATGTGTTGGTCCGACGAAAGTTATTATCCGTCTGCACTCACACAAGGCGGTGAGCCTCGCCCTGTCGGACAGGGTTCCCACACTGTGCCGGGCCATCCGGAGTTGGCAACTCATGGGTCATGACATGGTCTTGATCAAGATAGGCCCCCATATGGCATGCATGTCAGTTCAATAGCCAGCTCATTCAATATTGCATGGCTCTATATTTTTTACAATGTGACAACAAGATGCATCTCAAGCTGACTGATACAAATGACCGCCCGGCGGTGGACCGTCAACCAAGTCAGAAGGCTTCTGGCCGGACCGTTGCCAGGCTGGCAGGCTGAACCTGCCTACCGGGTCACTACTTCGAGTACATGACCGCCTCTTACTACTAGTACCAGTACTACTGGTACTACTAGTAGTAGTACTATAATAGGCTAGTAGGGAGTCCAGGATTGGCACTGCCCGTCGAAGTATGCGTCGTCAGTCCACAAGCCGGGATTTTGCTGCTCTGCGAGAACCCAGGCTAAAGCCTGGTTTCAGTCTGTCCCCCCCCCCCCCACTCTCCCCGAATTCCCCCATCTCCCTCAAGGAACCGGCCTTGCGTCCCTCAGGACAAATTTGATTTAACCAAAGTCAAGACGTATCTCAGTCATACTCCTCTCCGATCCCAGCATACTCTCCCAAGACTGCACAGGCTACCCACACAGTCGCACCTGGCACGGCAGGACAGACCTGCACACACACTGCAAACCAGTCGTGCTCAGCCCGCCTCACTATGCGTTCCTTGGCAAGCTCGGAGAGCCTCTCAACGCTATCAGCCCATCCCAGCCAGCACACTATGAACAGCAAGGCCAAGGCCTCCGCAGAACTGCCAGCTGCCTCAGCGCAGTCGCCCCATGCCCAGCGCCATCTGGGAGGGAAAGCATGTAATACTGTCACACTTGTCTCAGTCATGCTCCTCTCCGATCCCAGCACACTCTCCTAAGACTGCACAGGCTACCCGCACAGTCGCACCTGGCACGGCAGGACAGACCAGAGCACACACTGCAAACCAGTCGTGCTCAGCCCGCCTCCCTATGCGTTCCTTCGCAAGCTCTCTGAGCCTCTCAACGCTATCAGCCCATCCCGATCCCACACTTTCGACAGTAAGGTCAAGGCCCGCGCGAAACTGCCAGCTGCCTCAGCGCAGTCGCCCCATGCCCAGCGCCATCTGGCAGGGAAAGCGTGTATCACTGTTACACTGTCGAGAAAAGCACCGAAGCACACGAGCAAAGCTGCCGGACCGCACTGCTCAGGCATGCCTTGCGCAAGCGCACCTGGCACGGCAGGACCGCCCGGAGAACACACTGAATACAGTAAAGCAGTCAGCCTGATTCGCAAAGGCAATAGTACCATTGTGGCGGGCGCTGAGCGGGAGCCGAAATATGTTACACGACGTGTGTCCCCCCGCCCAGTAAGCAGCTATAAAGGCCCTCCATCCGGTCAATTCAGTGAACGGATCTGGCTTGCCAGAGAGCGCTCACTTGCTGTATCAAGGATCACGCTCGAAACGAGCCAGGCTTCTACGTATTTAGCAAGCTCCTTGTCTCAACTTGTCGAAAACTTGTACATATATGAATCTTTATATGCCTTCCTACTAATAGCAAGCCACCATGCAGTATTACCACATCCAAGACAGCAAGCTGCCTGTTGCCTCCTTGAGCCAGTCAGGCATCACCCAGCTCAGTGATACATTGCCTCCAGCAGCCTCACAGAGGCAGCCACGAGCTCATCAGTCTCCAGAGCCTATCTCCCAGCCATCCATGCAAGCAACTTGTCTGCATCCACACCTAACATGCTGTACTCCACTCTGCACCCCACGACTGTCTACAGCAGCACCCTGTCGACCACCAACAGCAACACAGTATTCCCTGCTGTTGCAGACGCCCTCAATGCTGCTGAAGCTGCTGAGAGCACAGCAGATGCAGGGCTCGCATCAGGCCTGGCAGCAGGTACAGCAGCAGCAGCGGCTGCTGCAGGTGTCACCAGCTTGGCCACAGAGGTCCAGGTAAACGCAGCAGCCACAGCAGTGACCCTGGCGACCCACCAAGCAGAAACCAGTGCAGCACAAACCACAGCAGATGCTGCCTCAGCCTCAGCCCAGCAGGCCAACCAGGCAGCAGACAAGGCTCAGCAGACTGGTGACCAAGCACTGCAAAGGCCCAGCACTGAGTGTTCTCATCCAACAGCATGCAGAACCTGTACCAGCCCACCCTCGCTCTCACTTTCAGCAATGACCAATATATCATCATCAACAAATCACTGCAAGCAGACAGGGTCCAAGCGATGAGTGCTCTGGCAGGTCCTGCCTGGATCTCTCCCTGTAACGGTGAGTGTCGCTATGACAGCAATGCTTTGAAACTGAAGCATGCCTCAGACGGCAACATAGGGTACATGTACCTAGCACCAGACAGCCTTGAGTACCAGACTGTTGGGGGAGCATCGCTGAGGACACAGTTCTCAGTGACCAGCAGCGGCACCTGCTACATCTCAAGCAACCGGCAAATGCCTGACACTGTAGTCCTCAGAGCCACCAAAACCCCAACATCAGATAGTCCCTATACAGAGGGTATCATCAGACTGACCCCAGATGCCCTGAGGTATGTCACACTCTCCAATGACGGGCTCAACAACACCTCTGAGAAACAATGCTTTTCAGTAAATTCCATTGGCATCTTTGCCCTCTTGCGCTGTGCCCTGCTAGGGAAAGAGGACTCCGTCACTGAGCCCGACTCCACCAACGCACTGAATACAGTGACACGTGTGCAGTTTCCCCGGCTGGAGATGACTCTCACAGATGGCCTGCGCTTTGGCTCTGGCATTCAAGCCCAGGTGGGTGAGCCTGACATCGACTACTGTAAGATAGACAGGACTGGCACCATATTCTTTTTGAACCAAACTACTGGTCTGCTGGAAAACATCACCTCCAATGTCTGTCCTGCAAAAGGGCGGTTGGCCCTGCAAAACAGCAGCAGGACCTGGTTGCCGTGCCTTCAACCACACCAGCTCACCTGTCACCGCGCAGTGCACATAGCAGGAGCAGCAACAGCAGGAGCAGTTCACAGCAGTGGTCCCTCAACAGCTTGATGGACAGAGGCCCACAGCACCGCCTGTGTGCGACAATGGTGGCCGTGGCAGTTTAGGCCATCTGGATGATGCAACGGGCTCACCCACAGTGCAGCGCATGGATCCCCTGCTGGAGGAATACCAAAAACAACAGGGCACGCAGATGGAACATGAAGGTCAGTCAGGGCAAGCCCAGAAGTAAATCAGCTGTCATAATCAGCAACAAACTGCATTTCATGCAGCTTCTCTTCAGGTGCCTTGGCTCATGCATGTTGTACATGGAAGGCTGCATATGAAACCCACTGAATTACCATGTTGATGCCTGCAACAGGTAGCTGTGAAACCCTTGCTTTCATTGCACTTCTGGGTCCTCCAGGGAATAAGTAAGCTGCAAGTTTTACCTGCAGCTTGCACTTTGTTGCCAGTGCTACTCCAAGGTGTTCACTGCTGCCTGGTTTGCAGGACATTCTGGGCTGGAGTTCAGCCTTGATCAGCTTGGCAGCCGCTTCATTCAGCAACAGTTGGACACACTGACCCCTGAAGAGCTTGAGACAGCATTTGCTGAGGTGGCCCCCAAGTGAGTGATGCTTATGTATGACGTATTTGGCAACTATGTGATCCAAAAATTCTTGGAACTGGATGCGGATGAGCCTCGGCAGGAGCTGGCACAGCAGATGAAGGGACAGGTAAGCAATGCATGGTCAGTGAAGGACTTGAAGGAGTGGCTGCTGTAATAGCAACCAAAGCAGGACATGTGATCTTGACTCCGTGCAAATGTGTCAGTTGTTGGTGTGGCACTCATCATCGATTGCTGCTGTGGTGGCATGTAGGTGCTGTCTCTGTCCCTGCAGCTGCAAATGCAGTGGCAAGCATGTTCAATGGGCCCACCATTGCCTTTGGTAAATAAGCGGGGATGCGCGCCCAGGACTTGGATAAGATAGCAGAGCACAAGGCTGAGCAGGAGGTCGTGGCAGCAACAAGAGCACATTTGAATGCTGAATTGTACACGACAGCAATAGCTTCTCAGCAGTCATAGCCATTCGATGTCCATATGTGGCAGCGTACGTCCTTTTAAGTTGCTGATGCCATCACTCTGTGACTGGGAATTGTTTCAGACAGTGAATTTCCTCAATGTAGTGTTTCCCCGGTTGTTTGAGCAGTTTGGTGGCCATGATCACTTGCATCACTCATATGCAGCAGGTCCCCATATGGCACGTTTCATGGGTCAAGATAAGCGTCTTGTAGCCGCATTTGTTCACTTGTGTTGGCTTTTGCGTTGCAATCCAGATACACCTATGCATGTTTTGCATCCTCTTCCTTAGTCAGTGTTGGAGGTGGAGTCTGATGATATTCTGCAAGTCGAACTTGCACACATTCTGCCGGATTGAATCTGGTCTGTGTTTCTTTCTGGTGTTGCCCCCATGAGCCATTAGTTGGCTCCTTACGGGTGGAAACCCTTGAGGTAACTTGTAGTAGTAGTAGTAGTAGTGGTGGTGGTAGTAGTATTACATCAACGTATCAGCCTCGGAGCCTCTACCAGAGGACAGTGTTGGACACTGTTCAACAGCGACTGTGGCTAGAGCCATGTCCCTGAAGTTTCCGGCCGCTTCGGAAGTGTAGGTCACCGGCTTCAGCAGTGGGGTTATTATTTTCCCTACAATGGTGGTAGCACACAGCTGACCGTCAACTGGCAGTTGCTGAGCCAGTTGTCACAAACTGACTTGTGACATGTCACAGCTGTACAGCATCCCCAGGGCCCCTAGCCCTGGCGGCCAGGCTGGCACTACCAAGTCAATTGGGGTTATGAAGGCTAAACAGGTATCTTGGAAGGAAGGAAGCGCAGCCGCTGCTAAAGTTTAGCAACATGCTCTACGAGTGTTGCAACAAATATGTCTTGGCATTGGACAAACAAACACTACCCAGTCCGGTTGAAGACACACTTGATTGCATCAATCATCGGTATCAACTTCAGCAGCTAGATTCAACTGCTCAAGGGTGGGCTCCAATATCTGCTCCTCCTCTGGTGGCATGCCATTGCACGCCGTGAGATACCATGTCTGCATGTTGGTGCGAGAAAGCAACACAAGGTACAGTGAGCTCCACATATATGGTTTGATGTACCACCCAGCCAGTCTGCTAGCAACTGCTGCTATTGCCGTTTGTCACTGGGCTCCAAGGACTACGCTATGCTGCCAACACTGTCCGACGCAAGTATGATGCATGTTGATGAGAGCCGTAGTGAGGCTCTTGCAGATGAGAATCTGCATCCTGCTGCACACACGTCCACGACATCATATGTGATTAAGTCATTACTGATTCTCTTTTGCTGAAGCCAGGTCTGCATTTGCTCATCTGGGCAAGCTATATGTGGTAGTATGCGCACATCATGGTTGACAAGTCGCACCTCAACACGCGACGCCCCTGGGGTGTGATAGTGGATGTGTGGGTGGCGATCCAGCCACTCCATGTTCACTAAACCCTGTTTGATTGCTGCGTGGATGCATCGATCAGCATGAAAAGATAGCACCCGTTTGTAGGGCCGGTGATCTGTGGTGAACACCAACTCTTTGCCATCTAGGTCAGAGAATAGTCGCTCGGGCAGCTCCCTGCAAGGTATCAAAGCACAGGAAAGCACAGCAAAGCAATAACATTTGACTAGCAATGTCGCTTGGACGTTACTAGCGTATGTCAGTTCACTTCTGTGTATCTCAAGCAGTAACACCGCATGTCACAATCCGCCTTTGGCAATCTGGGCTTGCTGCATTTGAAAGCATCATCAACCCTAAACCATGGACCAATATAACATGAGGCATACGTGTTGACTACTCATAGTGTGCAATGTGTGTCGAATAGCATCTTGTGCCATGTGGCAAGGAACGCACCTCTGCTTCTCGGCTGACATCTTCTCGCCATTTTTGCTCCTGTGCCAGGGATATTGCCCAGGGGCATTCATCTTGACATCTGGTGGTCCCAGCCACCGCGCCACAAAGCTGACTGGCTTGTTTCCACTGACCTTACTGGTACTGCTGATGCTGGTGGCGCTACTAGAAGCGCCCTGGTTGCATGTGCGGGGTATGCCTTCAAAAATGAGGTAGCCGTTATCAAAGGCCTCCTTCACACACCTGTGGGAACAATCATACGTAGGGGACACCAAATCATGATGTAATAGGAGGTCATGCATATAAAGTGTAGTCTGGGCAAACACCATTAGGTACATGCATGCTAGGTTGCTGAACCACTCAACCAATGCTGTGCGTGCCTGCCTATGTACCTGATACCTTGTGCAAGGCAGCAGCAGAGCAATTGTGTTCCTTGGCCACTTACTTGTGTAGAAGAAGGCCATTGCCCGGATCATCAATATTTCTGAATCCGAGCACCATATGTACGTCCTCCATCCAGCAGTACTTGAAGCCATGGCTGGCACAGACATTTTCATAGGGATAGGGCTCATTCAGCAGCAAGCAACGCAGCTTCTTGTAAGTGCCATCTTCTTGCAAGTCGACTCCGCAACCATACGCCTGCAGGAGGCACATTGAAGTTGCACACTCTGCATTGAAAAGTCATTTACTCTGGACGATGAACATGTCAGACCATTGCCAATACAAGGACCCACAAGACTATCAACAACAAGCCATAGCTGACCATGCAGCCCAGCGTAAAGTCCAGTTGTGATCATTCTCAGCAGATGCGCACACACAAGAGGTTGATTACAATTTAACTTTATGCAAGGCTGCATGGTCCAAAAGGAAGGTGGGTGAAAACCCAGTAAGTGTGCTGCCCAGTAAGAACCTACCTGTACCAAAGCGTTCTTAAACGGGACATTGCTCTTCCTCGTTACAACGGATTGACTGTAACGGAAGGTCTTATTATACTGCCACTTCAGCAGCTGGGTACTCTCCTCCAGCAACTCTGTATTTCGCTTCGCATAGGCCTCCATTTTCAACTGATGCTTGCGCTCTGCAATCATGGCAATGAGGGCAGACAAAAAGTCATTGTTTGGTGTCATTCTATGATGGCTGGTTACGTCAACGGCGCCAGGTTTTGTGACAATGGCCTGAGATACTGTTCAATGTGATAGTGACCACTTTTACCTGGATGTTTGTAGGTTCAAAATCTGTTTTGCCTTGACCTCAATCACTGCTGGATAGATGACATGATTGATATATCATTCTTTGTTGATAACATGACGGAAGCTAGTGAGCATGCTGTACCTGCTACTAGCAAACGTGATACACTGATGTAAGCACATGTCAAGACACCTGAATAGCTAATGTACCACTGCCTGTACTGCTGCTGCTAACCAGCTCAGAAGCAGAGCAGAGAATACAATGCTCCAGCCTGCATTGGCATGTTGCTTTTCATTTGAAAGCCATCTTGCATCCGATGAGAGCCTCACCTGCCGCTTCTGCTGCCGCTGCTTTCGCTTCTGCTGCCGCTGCTTTTACCTGTTCTGATGGGTCATGTGGGTCATGTGGTGAGACCAGAAGAGAATGGAAGCAAGTCCATCAGAGGGTGTCACTGGCATCAGGGTTGTCAACAGGGAAAAACATGCAAATCCTGTGACCTTGCAAAGGGCATTTTTCTAGAAGCAGTCAGCACATGAGACGGTGCAACTTGCTGAGCCATCCTGCAATGCAAGGTAGTGCTTGCTGTTTATTTACTGTGTTGCCAGCATGCACCAGGAAGACAACAGTGCTGCTCCTACTTGGATTGTATCAGCTGGCCATGACTTCTGTTGCTGTCATACGTCAGTGCAGCGTGAGCGCCCAATCAAGACATGCAATGCTTCTACCGCAGAGCCTTTGCTGCCGATGAAAACGCACCTTGGGCTGTTGTCACACCGAGCCGAAGCAGAAGATGTAAGCCAATGAGATGTTTGTCAGCATCAAGTCGCAGGAACAGCCCATGAGCTTGAGCTGTTCGAGAGAATCCAATCGCATCCTTTGCCAAAAACTGAAGTATCGTCTCAACGTCGGAGTCATTGAGGTCCTTCACAGCTCTCAGCGCCTGCTCAATTGTTGCCATTCCTGCACAATGGGCCAAGGCAACACAACTCATGGTGGCGCACAGCAGACAGATACATGGAGCTGTTGGAAACCCGGCTGCATACGTCAAAAACTGCTCAAGTTGATGCGAAGCTACCAGCAACTGCACCACCTGCCTGGCCGGTTCGCTGATACACTAGAACACCCTACATATGCAGGCTGCGTGCTGGCGCATGCATTGCTACAGTAACAGGCCTTCATTGCCAGTGCAGCAGTGTAGAAGCTTCTCTTATTGAGTCTGTTGACTAAGATGACGCTTATAATCGGACATGACATGTGCATGCGACCAGCAGAGCATGCAACAGCCGTTCTGTGAGTGCAACCGATCCCGAAGGTTGCGTAGGCTCATCTGTAATGATACTGAATGGACTCCGTGACCCACAGCGTAAAAAAAGCAGCAATCAGCAAAATGGTTGAATACCTGAGGAAGAAGAGAAGCAGCGGTCTCCCGACGAAAAGCACTGTACTGAAGCCCAAACAGCTCTATCTCCAAGCTGGCTGCATTTGGATCCGATACAGATGCTACCTTTGACAAGAAGTTCTCGTTGTACACAACCGATTTGAAGACTGCGGGAATCGATTGTGTCTCAGCTCGGCCAACGCAGCAAAGCTTTATCAACATGCTTGGGAAGCTCACTTGTTGTTGAGACTCATTATCTAAGGGCTGACGAAGTTGGCGAATCCGGCTAACCCTCTGGACCCATGTTATTGACAGGGCCAGCAGCAGATTGAGGACACTGCAGCAACAACCCAATGAACCTGCAACACAAGCAGCTTACTTGTTTCTGCCGCTCATGACTGTTTCCTTCTGTGGTGTATGCGCGGAAGCAGGACAACGTGGAAGCAGGACGGTTGTCTGCTGTGACTGGTCCTGTTATAGTTGGTTCACCTACTTTCCTGAGTTGCTTGCAGTTCGCGCCGGGCCTGACTATTCACTGCTGTTTTTTGTTTTGCACATGCAGCATAATGTGGTCCAGGGTTAGCGTTGATAGCGTTTGGAGGCTGTCTGAGTCTGCCACA
Organism: Coelastrella sp. MACC-549; assembly: GCA_018290735.1. Lineage (NCBI taxonomy): Eukaryota > Viridiplantae > Chlorophyta > Chlorophyceae > Sphaeropleales > Scenedesmaceae > Coelastrella > Coelastrella sp. MACC-549. The sequence continues at coordinate 15,393 of JABEVS010000336.1, forward strand.
AACGAGGCTGCTTCAAGTGAGCTGGCAAGCTGTGATCACAGTGCAGGCTAGCCTGCCTCGTGAGGCAAGCTAGCCTGCAATTACGCTGTAAAAGAAATTGAGCCATGCAGCAAGTTGAAATGCTACGGCAAATGCGCTGACATGCGTTGGGGGCGCCACCCTGGTGTAATGCGTGTGCCTGCCTTATCTGTCCTGGCTGCCATCCAGGCGTTGTGCGCTGGCATGGCATGCCTTGCTGTTTTTCAGTGTTAGGTTGTTTTCAGACAGTAGTCAAATATAATAAAACGACCTCACTTGAATTCGCCTGAGCGTGTCCAGCAGCCATCTTCCCCAGTAGGCTGTTTTTCAGTGTGTCGTGTGTGTGCAGGTGAATGAAGTGACATGCAAAGAGGACCGCCATCCTGGGATCTACTACTAGTCACCTCAGGGTTTCCACCCGTAAGGAGCCTACTGATGGCTCATGGGGCCATAACCAAAAATAAACACCGTGTTTAGGTTGTCGGACCAGATTGATCTTGTGCATTGCCCAATTGATATTGTACAATGCCCAATGAGCCTGTACTTGGCTCGCAAACGGGCGGGTTACCCTCGGGCAGCAAAGGCGCCTGAACAGACGAACCAGGACCAAGGCGCATGAGGGTTGCCAGGTGATCATTCTGCGAAGTGCCCTGCGGACTAACATCTGGGTGAAGGCAGCGGGATTGCTCCTGATCACGCACAGTTGCCCTCATGTCCGCATTCTGCTGTGAAACCTGTGGCAGTGACACCACCTGCCACGCTGAGGCAGTGGATGATGCTGGATTGCCCCTCTGCTGCAACTGAGCAACTGCACGCTCCGAGCGGCATGGCATTGGAATCCAACCTATCATTGATGCCTTGCACAGCTCCTTGCAGCAAGCTGTGCACCAGGCTGGGTAAGGCATCTTGCATTGCCTTGACAACTTGCCGAGCGACATCAGCTCCATCTACAGCCCACCACACAGCATGCAGTAAGGTGGCAGCAGTGGTGCACCAGCCAGCTCATATGCCCATCACCAAATAACAGCGCAGGCTCACGCAAGTCACTGGTCAGCAGCTGCTACAATAATGCTGGCAGCAACATAAGCACACACCTGCAGCCGCCACATCCACCTGACCCGTGTTGGTACTGAGCTGTGCCTGCATTTGCTGTTGCGGTACAGGCCGCCCTGTCGTTGGCTGCTGAAGATGACCCTCTGCTGATGCACCCGACGTTCCAGAACTGTCAGGTGCTGTAGCTGCTAATCCTATTGCAGTTGTTGCTGCTGCGTGTGCCGGGCCTGCCGTCACAATGTCCCCATTGCCAGTGGGTGACGCTCCTGGCATAGCAGGCAGAGGGGCGGCTGCCAGCATACCAGACAGCCCCAAACCACTGCCTAGAGTCTGCAAAGCAGCAACATTGGACCTTTGAGCAAACGGTGGCTGGACCGCTGCAGGCATAGAGGCATGTTGTTGTGGTAGCACCTGCCTCTGTAAACGAAAGGGCTCGTCAGCTGTGGGGTATGGCCACAGTTGACACTGCTGCTTCTTGCCTGCCACTGCTGCCTGTGGCATCACACCGACACTGTGGACCTTTGGCTGGTGTGAACGCTGTCCAGCAGCCTGGCCTGGCCTGAAACCTCCGGGCTTAGGTATGTATGCCTGCTTCCACGTTATCCGCTGTTTTCCCGGCGGCTGCTGCTGCTGCTGCAGCGGTCTAGGCGGCCTCAACAACCGTGACTGCTGCAAAACCGTGGGTTCTGTGTGCGCAGCAGGGGCTCCCAGCTGAGCTGAACACGCAGCTGCCTCATGTGCTGCTGGTTTGATGACAGGCTGCAACAAACCAGCACAGCTTGCAGGCTTGGGGGGGGGGCCCTCAGGGCCAATGGCAGCGTTATTGGCGGCGACAGCTGCCCTCAGGTCCAGAGGAAGTCTGCTGCTGTTGGCGGCATTTCGCAGTTTAGCAGCAGCAGTAGCAGCCCTGCAAAACAAAACACAACATAATCACGCTTTGTATTGCGATCGGATGCACCACAGGCACAGCATGGCTATGAGCCAACCCTTCCAGGCACTTGTTCCCTGTTGTACTCTTGGCCTCACACCACTACCATTCAAGCGAATGGTCTAGAACACAGGATTTTGAAATCCCAGCTGCTGCCGGAACAGCCACGAGGCCGTACATACTAACCTTTTGCTCATCCTCTTGCGTGCAGGAACTGCTGCAGCTGCTGCAGGGCCCGTCTGCTGATCATCCCTCCATCCAGGTGAAGCAGGTTGCAGCTCCTCCTCGTCCCCGCTGCAGTCCTCTCCAGGGAATCGTCGTCAACGTCAAAAATACCTACTGCGGTATGCTCAAAGTTCAGCCAACGATGTGGAGCGACCCAGCACAGCTCTTTATCTGCTGCTGATGCTCGCAGACAACTCACCCTGCAGGTGCTGCGGGCCCAAGGCCTCCACTCCAAACTCGTCCAACAGTGCAGCCCCTCCTGCCTCGCAATCATCTTCGTTGTTGAGCCCTTCCTCGTGCAAGCGGTCCAGGGAAGCATCTGCGGACACGTGCCAAGCGTCACATGGGATGATCACGTCCCGGAGCAATGTCACAAGGCTGGAGGTGGTCAACTGCCAGCAAAAAACGTGCGTCTTACCCGATCCACGCACCTGTGCGGCAAAACCACCTGATGCTTCTGGGACCATACTCTCGTCTGCTGCACAGCACGCACGATGACCATAATCAAACAGATGCAACCAGCAATAAGCAAACAGGCTGCTGTGGACTCAGACTCACCCGCCATCCCACCTCTGTGAGCACTGCCAGGCCTTTTCAAATGCCATTTGACCGCCTGCGTGGCATGCGGGTCTGCTGCAGCACAGCCACCGTGACAAGAGTCTGCACTGCATACTGCAATGCAGCCAGCACCTATTGGCTCCTCAAGGCAAGCTTGACACCTCCGAGTTCGGTTTATCTCTAAACCCATGAGCCACTCGCTGGCTCACTGGTCCTCGGACTGGGTATACGGGTGACGGGTAGAACCCCCCCTCGCCATTTAATTGGTATTGGTATTGGTAAAGTCTGTTGTATGGTATGGTGTGTAGAATGAGGCACTCAAAACAGTGTTTCCTTCTGTTGTGCCACCATCAAAGAGTCTTTGCAGAGTGCAAAGTTTGCAAACAGTGTTTCTGGTCGCCACCAGTCCAAGTTACAAAGAAACCTGGTGGCCGCCACCAGTCCAAGTTGGACTGGAGCAGTTGATTTTCGGCACGTTAAGTTGTTCACACATGTCGCAGAGAAGGCTTGCATGAACTTGCTCAGCACTTGTCACTACCTGATACGCCTGACAGCAACTTTCAGTCGAGATGAGCCTGTAGTATTGCTGACCACCAGCAGGTATTGAATACCCTTATGAGCCTCATCAGCCTGATCAGCGAATTACCCAGGGTTGACCTGAAAGGCACACCTAGTGCATAACCACACAAGTTTGCTCCAACCCCTTTGCCTTCTCTGAGCGCCCTCAACCCGCCTGCCACGGTGGTCTTGATCACCCAGAAACACAGTACCTTACTAAGTAGTACCTGGCTATCAAGAACCAAATTAATATCTGCCCATCAACGCATTTTGCGGCCTGGACCTGTATACAGAGCACACTGAACTGCAGCTTCGCTGCCGATGTACCAGTCATTGCACAAGAAACTGCAGCGCATTGCTGGGTGGACAAGGCCCGCATGCAGTGCGCAAATGAAGAAGACTTTGGTGATAAGGCAACATGCTAACACCATCTGGCCTCATGGTCAACTGCAGCTAGATAAGAAGCACTAAGGCAGAGGCAAAGGGGCCAGTGATAGGACAGCTGCCACAGGCGCAGCTGTCTCAACCTTGTGGTATAGTCAGCTGGCAGCTGCTGTCCACTTCAACCACGTCACTGAAATGAGCGTCAACAAGCCACGGTACCCTGTACGCCGGCTGAACACCAGCAGCAAGAAAGATGTTCACAAGATGGTTGCCAGACGAGAAAACATCAGCAGCACTGTTTGCATAATATGGAACGGCCTTGCATTCAACAGTGCAACTAAGTGCACAAACAGCGGCGACTAAATACAGTAATTTCAGAGACTTGCCAAGCAGGTCAAAACATCAGCAGCACTGTTTGCATAATATGGAACGGCCTTGCATTCAACAGTGCAACTAAGTGCACAAACAGCGGCGACTAAATACAGTAATTTCAGAGACTTGCCAAGCAGGTCACCTTTGCAGGGCTTAGTGCAGGTAAGTCAGCTGCACACTAAGCACCCAACCACCATAGCCACAAGAAAAACGTGGTATTTCTGCAAAGTGTCCATGCAGTCAAAAGTAACATCATGCACGTAGCACCAAAGCCTGCACGGATGATGAGGGCCTCTGTATCAAGTCCAGCCACTATCAGTTCAAATGTACTGACTCACAGAGCAAGTCACCAGAACATCACTGTCACATTGAGCAAACCCTGTCATGCCCATCAGGTTCTCAGAGACTAGGTGTCAGCTACTGTACTGCACATCTTCTACCAAAGCAACTGCAGAGCCTGCTGCTGACTCTACTAGGGCAGCAGCAGACACTGGCCGCTGCTGCAGGAGTGCTGCAGCAGGAGTAGCCGTCACTGCTGCATTGGCGGGCGGCACAGGTGAAGTACTGTAAGTACTGTAAGTACTGTTCAGGCTGTTGACCTGAATGCGCATACCTGCACTCAACAGCTTCTCAAGCCTGTTCACAATGTGCTTGCCAAACTGTAAGGTCTTCAAATTCTGATAATAACAGCGCACACGGCTCAACAGGCGCTCACGCTGCCCCTCATCCCACACCTGAAGAAGCAGCAGCAACATGCATATGATCAGGACTAGACAACATGGTTAGCCCCAGGTCATTCAAGACAGCATGGCTGCACAACACAGCTTGATGCTCCACACATGCAATAGAGGACTGTCAGGTGTGGCTCAAGTGAGTGAGGGGAGTTGCTGCCCAGCACTCACCTCCAAGGTTTTCTGAACCACATAGTTTCCATATTGGTCCTGCATCATCTGCTCCAGGGCCCTCTGCTCACGCACCCTCAGAGCCTCATCACCTGTCATGGCCGCTGTCACCATACCATCACTGCTGCTGCGCCTACTGGGCTGCTTCAGAAATTCCTCAACAGTGGCGCTGCGCTGCTGCTGGGAGCAGTGGAGCAGCATCTTTTCAACCACATTGCTGGCAGATTTGTTCTGTCTGAGGACCACAATGTGTGGGAACAAACGGTCGTAGACTGCATCTCGCTCATGTGGCTTGCCCTGCTCCACCACGTGCTGTATGACATAGTTTCCATACTGGTCCTGGGCCAGTTGGACAGTCGCCTGTCAAAGCCACAGCAGCCCACAACAGCAGCCATCATCTTAACAGTGATAACAGCAGCATACCAGGAGCTGTCGGGGTGCTTGTACTGGAGACTCAGCATGGCGCGCAGAGCAGCATAGGGGCGACAAGCGAACATTATACAAGAGATGCAGCCCTGCAATAGGTTGGAAACCTGCAAGTCAACTGTCCGGGCTGATGAGGCAGCCGCACCTTGAGAATCTCCGACATGAAGTTGTTGTGGCGCTGTTCGTCAGTGCAGTGCTCCAGGATGCGCTGCATCACACGGCAACCAAAAGGATCTGGACTCAGACTGACAAGGCTGCCACTGAAGGTGTCCAGCAGGTTGGTGATGTGCTCGGTAGGAACACACTCAATGACCTTCTGTATCACATGATTGCCGTTCTGGTCGCGCACACAGCGCATGAGGGCACCATCCAGCTCCGCCACCATGCTGATTTTCTGGTCCAGAGGCAAAACATCTAGGGCCTTCTGGATCACGCTGCAGCTGTACAGCTGCAGGGACAGAGACAGCACCTACATGCCACCACAGCAGCAACCGATGATGAGTGCCACACCAACAACTGACACAATTGCACGGAGTCAAGGTCACACGTCCTGCTTTGGTTGCTATTACAGCAGCCACTCCTTCAAGTCCTTCACTGACCATGCATTGCTTACCTGTCCCTTCATCTGCTGTGCCAGCTCCTGCCGAGGCTCATCCGCATCCAGTTCCAAGAATTTTTGGATCACATAGTTGCCAAATACGTCATACATAAGCATCACTCACTTGGGGGCCACCTCAGCAAATGCTGTCTCAAGCTCTTCAGGGGTCAGTGTGTCCAACTGTTGCTGAATGAAGCGGCTGCCAAGCTGATCAAGGCTGAACTCCAGCCCAGAATGTCCTGCAAACCAGGCAGCAGTGAACACCTTGGAGTAGCACTGGCAACAAAGTGCAAGCTGCAGGTAAAACTTGCAGCTTACTTATTCCCTGGAGGACCCAGAAGTGCAATGAAAGCAAGGGTTTCACAGCTACCTGTTGCAGGCATCAACATGGTAATTCAGTGGGTTTCATATGCAGCCTTCCATGTACAACATGCATGAGCCAAGGCACCTGAAGAGAAGCTGCATGAAATGCAGTTTGTTGCTGATTATGACAGCTGATTTACTTCTGGGCTTGCCCTGACTGACCTTCATGTTCCATCTGCGTGCCCTGTTGTTTTTGGTATTCCTCCAGCAGGGGATCCATGCGCTGCACTGTGGGTGAGCCCGTTGCATCATCCAGATGGCCTAAACTGCCACGGCCACCATTGTCGCACACAGGCGGTGCTGTGGGCCTCTGTCCATCAAGCTGTTGAGGGACCACTGCTGTGAACTGCTCCTGCTGTTGCTGCTCCTGCTATGTGCACTGCGCGGTGACAGGTGAGCTGGTGTGGTTGAAGGCACGGCAACCAGGTCCTGCTGCTGTTTTGCAGGGCCAACCGCCCTTTTGCAGGACAGACATTGGAGGTGATGTTTTCCAGCAGACCAGTAGTTTGGTTCAAAAAGAATATGGTGCCAGTCCTGTCTATCTTACAGTAGTCGATGTCAGGCTCACCCACCTGGGCTTGAATGCCAGAGCCAAAGCGCAGGCCATCTGTGAGAGTCATCTCCAGCCGGGGAAACTGCACACGTGTCACTGTATTCAGTGCGTTGGTGGAGTCGGGCTCAGTGACGGAGTCCTCTTTCCCTAGCAGGGCACAGCGCAAGAGGGCAAAGATGCCATTGGAATTTACTGAAAAGCATTGTTTCTCAGAGGTGTTGTTGAGCCCGTCATTGGAGAGTGTGACATACCTCAGGGCATCTGGGGTCAGTCTGATGATACCCTCTGTATAGGGACTATCTAATGTTGGGGTTTTGGTGGCTCTGAGGACTACAGTGTCAGGCATTTGCCGGTTGCTTGAGATGTAGCAGGTGCCGCTGCTGGTCACTGAGAACTGTGTCCTCAGCGATGCTCCCCCAACAGTCTGGTACTCAAGGCTGTCTGGTGCTAGGTACATGTACCCTATGTTGCCGTCTGAGGCATGCTTCAGTTTCAAAGCATTGCTGTCATAGCGACACTCACCGTTACAGGGAGAGATCCAGGCAGGACCTGCCAGAGCACTCATCGCTTGGACCCTGTCTGCTTGCAGTGATTTGTTGATGATGATATATTGGTCATTGCTGAAAGTAAGAGCGAGGGTGGGCTGGTACAGGTTCTGCATGCTGTTAATTGAGAACACTCAGTGCTGGGCCTTTGCAGTGCTTGGTCACCAGTCTGCTGAGCCTTGCCTGCTGCCTGGTTGGCCTGCTGGGCTGAGGCTGAGGCAGCATCTGCTGTGGTTTGTGCTGCACTGGTTTCTGCTTGGTGGGTCGCCAGGGTCACTGCTGTGGCTGCTGCGTTTACCTGGACCTCTGTGGCCAAGCTGGTGACACCTGCTGCAGCCGCTGCTGCTGCTGTACCTGCTGCCAGGCCTGATGCGAGCCCTGCATCTGCTGTGCTCTCAGCAGCTTCAGCAGCATTGAGGGCGTCTGCAACAGCAGGGAATACTGTGTTGCTGTTGGTGGTCGACAGGGTGCTGCTGTAGACAGTCGTGGGGTGCAGAGTGGAGTACAGCATGTTAGGTGTGGATGCAGACAAGTTGCTTGCATGGATGGCTGGGAGATAGGCTCTGGAGACTGATGAGCTCGTGGCTGCCTCTGTGAGGCTGCTGGAGGCAATATATTACTGAGCTGGGTGATGCCTGACTGGCTCAAGGAGGCAACAGGCAGCTTGCTGTCTTGGATGTGGTAATACTGCATGGTGGCTTGCTATTAGTAGGAAGGATATAAAGATTCATATATGTACAAGTTTTCGACAAGTTGAGACAAGGAGCTTGCTAAATACGTAGAAGCCTGGCTCGTTTCGAGCGTGATCCTTGATACAGCAAGTGAGCGCTCTCTGGCAAGCCAGATCCGTTCACTGAATTGACCGGATGGAGGGCCTTTATATAGCTGCTTACTGGGCGGGGGGACACACGTCGTGTAACAGATTTCGGCTCCCGCTCAGTGCCCGCCACAATGGTACTATTGCCTTTGCGAATCAGGCTGACTGCTTTACTGTATTCAGTGTGTTCTCCGGGCGGTCCTGCCGTGCCAGGTGCGCTTGCGCAAGGCATGCCTGAGCAGTGCGGTCCGGCAGCTTTGCTCGTGTGCTTCGGTGCTTTTCTCGACAGTGTAACAGTGATACACGCTTTCCCTGCCAGATGGCGCTGGGCATGGGGCGACTGCGCTGAGGCAGCTGGCAGTTTCGCGCGGGCCTTGACCTTACTGTCGAAAGTGTGGGATCGGGATGGGCTGATAGCGTTGAGAGGCTCAGAGAGCTTGCGAAGGAACGCATAGGGAGGCGGGCTGAGCACGACTGGTTTGCAGTGTGTGCTCTGGTCTGTCCTGCCGTGCCAGGTGCGACTGTGCGGGTAGCCTGTGCAGTCTTAGGAGAGTGTGCTGGGATCGGAGAGGAGCATGACTGAGACAAGTGTGACAGTATTACATGCTTTCCCTGCCAGATGGCGCTGGGCATGGGGCGACTGCGCTGAGGCAGCTGGCAGTTCTGCGGAGGCCTTGGCCTTGCTGTTCATAGTGTGCTGGCTGGGATGGGCTGATAGCGTTGAGAGGCTCTCCGAGCTTGCCAAGGAACGCATAGTGAGGCGGGCTGAGCACGACTGGTTTGCAGTGTGTGTGCAGGTCTGTCCTGCCGTGCCGGGTGCGACTGTGTGGGTAGCCTGTGTAGTCTTGGGAGAGTATGCTGGGATTGGAGAGGAGTATGACTGAGATACGTCTTGACTTTGGTTAAATCAAATTTGTCCTGAGGGACGCAAGGCCGGTTCCTTGAGGGACATGGGGGAATTCGGGGAGAGTGGGGGGGGAGACAGACTGAAACCAGGCTTTAGCCTGGGTTCTCGCAGAGCAGCAAAATCCCGGCTTGTGGACTGACGACGAGTATGGCTACCAGTAGCCGTTCTCTTCACTTCAGGAAAGGTATTGGCAGCAGTCTACGCACTGCTGCCATGATAGTTGACGCCCCTGTCCGCTGCCCACTTTCAATCACATTCGCCAGCTGCTTTGAACTGTCTACACATGCCTTGTAGACTTCCACTTGCTGCTTGTACACTGACTGGGTGATGACAGCCTGAGCCAGCAGGCGGGCCTTCTCATTGTCTGCTAGGGGAGACAGGTCCTCAGGGTTGTCATACAACCTCTGCAGCAGCAAACAGCAGCATGCATCTGCTTCTGAGAAGCAGCAAAGCCAATGCCATGGGCATAGAATGCTGTCAGACTAAGCAGATGGCTGCAAATGCCGGTTGCCTTGTGGGTTGCCCACAAGGCAACAGAAGGAGGGTTTAATAATGGGCATGGCAATGCAGCGCCTGGAGCTGCTGTGACTGTTTAGCTTTATGCATTGCACAATGCAAGACCTCAGTGACTAACTGAAAGCTCAGCACCAATGCTGCAGACTGCTTTGGCTGCCAATGTTGGCTGCTACTAGGAGTGCAGTGACAAGTAGCTGCAAATATCTAGCCTACCAGATGTCAGAGCCGCTCTTGGCAACATTTGGGTTTCCTGCTTTTGCTCATTCTGTCTCGCCCTCTCACTGCTGACACCTCATGTATTGATACTATCACTGCCAGGTAGCAGTGATCTGTCTCCTCTAGAGGACCCGGACAGGCTTCTACCTGGCCTCCCTGCAACCCATTGGTGGCACCAGCCCTGCTGCTCCTCACCTGCAGCACCTCCCAGCTGACAGTGAACCCCTTCTCATCCCCGTGTTCGACAACATACTGCTGGAACTCAGCCACACCATTCCTGAGTGCCCACGCCTTCACAGTCTCGTCCCATTCTCCCTTCAGCAGCCGGTCACGCAACTGCCTCTGGGACTCCAGGTATCCGCTGCAAACAGGAGACCACGCGAGCAGCAACAGCAGCAGTGCTGGTTGCTACTCAACACTTAACTCATGGTCGGTGCCTGGTAAACAGCTTGGTTTGCCAACATGTTGGTAGCTGATTAAAGTAATGCTGGCTACGACAGTGTTCCGCCTGCTGCTGCCAGTTCTAGGAGGTAACCATGGCTGAAACAGTCCAACAGCTGTGGCTGTTTTCAGGGCAGTGTGTGGGACACTGACCTGTTGATAAATGTTGTGAAGGCAGGGTGCAGACGCTGTACTGCGTCTGCCGCTGCTCCCTCCATCGCCTCGGCAGCTTGGTCAACGGCATCTGCAATCAGAGCAGCAAGTCGCAGACAAGGTTGCTGAACGAGTCCGACACTGCTGCCAGCCTGACTGCTGGCACAGTAAGCAGTGATGCTGAGGTGCACTGTCACACACGGAGAAAGGGAGAAGCAGACAGTTGACGCTCCAGCACTGCCAAACGATGCTGGGGCCTGTTGATGCCACCCACAACGTCCGCATCATGCTGGTGCTGTACCTGGGTCATTGCTGCTGCTCTTAGGTGCATTAGTGGCGAACGATCTTGCGCATGCAGTGGCTTGACGTGATATTCTACAGCTTGTATACTTGATCGTACGCGGAAATGCAAGAAAAGCGCGCAGCGTGCTCATGGGTCAAAGTGACGTGACGAGTCGAACCAGGGGTTCCCGGCAAGTTGCTAGCAAGCTTCTTCAGCCCTGCACACCATCTGCAACGAGTAGACATCAATTGTTTTGCACAATCATAGCATAGACGCGGAGAAGGCATTTCTGAGCCCTTGTGACGCAAGAAGAATAATTGCCGACTGCTTTCTCCCCGAGGTTGCTCCTGGCCTGTACAGCCGCCTTATTATTATAAGCCTGTATTCGCAACAGTTGCATACCGCCAAGCCTGCATTATTCATCAAGCAAGCCGTGCAAGGAACGACAATGGACTGCTGACGACATTCGCAAGATGATGTTTTGGGGCCAAATAAACACAGATAGCATACACCCAGGGGGCTTGATACATGGCAAACGACGTAGCAATTGCCCCAGTGCAGCAGCCTCAGATGCAGCAGACGCAGCAGGCCATGAGGCAGGCAGGCGGTAGCTCTGGCTTGAAGAGACAGTCATCTGATGTGTCTCTTCTTTTCAGCCCAAGCCTTGACGACCAGGTGAGTGCAGCCCGTGCAACTTGTGTTTCGCGTGTGGCACCCTGTCTTTATTTGAACAACTTTTGGCTCTTGTTGCAGAAACTGGACGCTTTCAATACTGATGAGGCCGCTTCCTATGACCCTGTGCTGGAGGTACAGCGGATAAAGCTGGCGTGCGCACTGTCCAGCGATTGTGAGCGGAAGGTGAGCTAAGGTTCTTGCTGGTGGGCCTTGCTTCTAACATGCTGCGTTCACCAACCTTCTATATGTCACAAATCTCCAGATGATCTCTCAGGGACTCACAGTGGCCTGCATCTGACTGTCTTGTTGTTGCTGTGCTGTGTTGCAGCTGTCAGTGGCCGTCCAAGAGGCAAAAGCCTGCAGCATCCTGCAAACAGGCACCTCAGACTTGAACTCAGTGGGCAGGTGAGCACTGAGTCACACATACTTTGTGACAATAGCAGTTGATGGAGGCTCTAGCTGTCATGCGAATGCTGTGCAGGAGCGGTCAGTCAGCGTGCCTGTGACAGATACAGGACAAAACACCTGCGTATAATGCATGCGTCTGCAACTTAGGCCCTGGAGGCTCAGCCCTGCATATGCATGACTTGGTATGCAGCAGAGACCCTGTCACACCTGTGGCACGGCAAATACAGAGGTAGCAGAAGCAGAAGGTCACCCTGGTGTGGGATATGCCGCTGGCGAATGGCTTGGCAACTCCTTTTCCTCATAGTATCCTTCTTGTGAACCACTGCTGCAGGTACCTGCGCAGCAAGTACGGCTACCTGGTGTACATTCGCCATGCAAATTTGCAGAGGCGCCAGAAGACCTACTTGCGGCTGCTGCGGCACGACTTCCTGGTGGTCAAAGGCCTGGAGGGAGCAGAAGGTACAGTGCAGCAGTGATGGTACATAAAGCACCTGAGACAGTAGTGAGAGTGTGCAGTCGCAGGCGCACTGACAGCTTCAGCAGTGCTGAGCAGCAGCTGGTCCTGACATGCTTGCGGTAGTAGCACCCCTGCAGGGCATTACTGGTTGGCGCAACCATGATAGCTATGATAGCTATCAGCTGGCGTAGTGCCAAGATTGGCAGCGTTGAACAACAAATGGCATGTGCCCTCTTGCCCTATGCCAGACAGGTGTTGCTGCTCAGGGCATCAATCACGCTGACAAATTGTTTCTGGTGTGTGTAGGATCTGATGTGCTGGTTGACCTCAACTTCCGGGATCACTTCATCCTGCCTCACAGCACTGCCTGGTACAACAAGCTGGTGGCAGCATTGCCTCAGGACTGGGTCGGCCCCACAGCGAGGCTGTCCCCGCTGGTGGGCCTCATGAGTGCAGCTATCAGGTTGTGCTTCAAACAGGTTGGTGTGCCGCTGCCACCCTGGCGTGAGGGCCGAGCAGTGCTGAGCAAGTGGATGTGTGAGGTGTTTGTGGATGACCCACTGCCCTTGGTCCCCCTGCCAGACAGCACCTTGCGCAGGATCCTAGCACCCTACCACAAGCCATTCAGGGCAGCAGTGCACAGCGCAGCAACGTGGCCAGAGCAGCTGCAGCAGCCCATAAGCCCAGGCACCCCAACCCAGCAGCAGCAGCAGCAGCATGCTGTGGAAGTCTCGAAGTCGTCGCCGCTGCCGCCCCTCCCTCGTCCTCCCAGCAGTGTGGCACTGGCCTCCTCAGCGGTGAGGGCAGCAGCAGCTGATGCAGCGGCTGGTGCGCTGCTGGTCAGGGGTGCAGGTGGTGATCATCACCCTGTTGCGCGACACCTCACAGGGCATGTTGCTGCAGTTGCTGCTGATGTGCCTCGCAAGATCATTGTGGGATTCCCAGACCAGCAGGCCAAATCAGCAGCAGCAGCAGCAGCACAATGGCAGCAACAGCACCAGAAGCATGGGCATGAAGGCTTGAGCGATGGAGCAGATGCAGATGTCTACTTGCGGCGACACCAGCAGCAGTCTGACAAGCAGCAGCAGCCGGAGAGGCAGTGGCAGGGGGTGATGTTGAATGCGGCTGCAGCAGGTCATGTTGCTGTGCCTTCAACCACAGCAGCACACCTGTCGTTGCGCGTCAGCACACATCAGGAGCAGCAGCAGCAGCAGGCGCAGTTGACATCAGCATTCCCTCAGCAGCTTGATGGCGGCCATCCAGCAGCAGCAGGAGCTGTTGGTGTTGAGGAAACGGTCAGGAATGGCAAGCAGACAGGCGGCCTCAAGGCCCTGCCACAGCTGCTCCCCAGCAGTACAGCCACTGCTGTGGCTGAAAGTGTGGCCACTGCTGCTGCTGCTGCTGCCATGGCGTCAGTAGGCTGTGAAGCCATCATCAGAGTCCTGGGATCAACAGCTACTGGTGGCAAGTGTGACAGCAGCAGAATCAGCAGTGCTGTTGCTGAAAGCCAGCAGCAGCAGCCTCAGAAGGGAGACCCACCAGCTTTCACCACGCGGGGTGTGGTGGCTGCCACATGTCATGGGGAGTCTTCTGGGCTCATGGTGAACAAGCCGCAGCTGTTCCAGCAGCATGCCACAGCTGCAGTGAGTGATCACCTTGCAGCAGCCACAGGTGGTGTCCGGCACTTCAAGCCCCTGGATCAGCTGCTGCCGAGGATGAAGGTCATCAAGCTTGGCTGTTAGTCTGGCAGGGAGTCTGGTTGGGGATGGAGATGGGCCAGACAGCAGATGGTTGTTGGTTGTCCTCCAGGGACACAGCGCTGTGCTCCTAGAGGCTGCTGGCTCTTGCTGAGTCATGCTACTAGTGATCAGGGTGAAGCATGTAGAGGAAGCTGCCTGTCATGTATGATGTCATGTCAGTGCACAATCATAATCATATGCATTGCTGCAAGTTGTTCGCATATTTTAGTTTTTCATTTTGCTGGTCTGCCGTGCCATCTGCAGTGTGCAGCTATGCATAACAAGTTTACCTGCAGTGCTGGGCTTGCATCACTGACCAGATGTGACTGAATGAAACTGCTGGTTGGTGCTGCTAGTGACTGCAGGTAGCATGCTGCGCAGAAACATACACCTAAACCGCTTAGGTAGCAATCCAGCAAGCTTTGTGAAGTTGTGACAAGAACTAATCAGAGCTTTATAGAGTTTGCTTGATTGCTGTTCATGGAATGGATTGATCAATGATTTTCTTCACATCAGCAAATCTAGTGCTTCCTTCGAGCGGGTGCCATGTGCTACTGCTGTGTCCTGTGACGTCAAGTCAATGGTCAACGAGTGTTTGCTTGTGAGCCTTTAGTGTAAAAGAAATTGAGCCAATGCAGCAAGTTGAAATGCCATGGCAAATGCGCTGACATGCGTTGGGGGCGCCGCCCTGGTGTTTAATTTGTCACGCTTATGGTAATTCATATCGGTTGTTAGGTTGAACTCTGACTAAAGAAAATATACGGGGAAAAACACTTGTGCGCACAATGCATGCAGCACAGTGCGGAGCAACCTTTTGACTGCAATGGCATAGTCTGTCCACGACAGGCAACACAATAGAGTGCCCATCTGATGACCATACATTTGAAGACATCATGTTAACTCTAGACTCAACTTTCCAACAACAAGAGTTCGGAGTTGAGACTCTGCGGCATGCTGCAGTGCGCACCGTGTGCCAAATCTCCAAGCCTTGGATGATCCACTCTAAGCAATTATTCCAACTCCAGTTATCCCACCACACGTAGTTCAATCGATGATTCAATGACAGGTTGTTCAAGAGGCCTACAATACACTTGGCCATCCAGTCAACCAGTCGTCAAAGGCTGATCATACGCCGTCTGCTGGTCACGGCATAGTAATGATTGTTACGGCTTGGCAATGGCATCAGACACCAACCTGTCGTCAAAGGCTGATCATACTTGTTGCGCGTAATGTACTTGCGCCTCTGCTCGCAGGAGCGTCTTCTGCACACCAGTGATTGTGGGTGTAGTCATTTGTGCGCTGGGTACAACGGTTGACCTGCTACAGATTGAGCAGAAATTATGCCAATTTCAATTCTTGATTGTTAAAAACAATTCAAAACGCATATCCTTGAGTTGAGAGTCTGCACCTCAGAGCGCGCTGGTGCGTGTGGTGACACGCGCGCATATGCTACTGCGCCACCTTGACATTACGTAAAACTGCTGATGTTTTAGGTATTTGCGTTATTCGGCATCGATGCGCGTCGTGGCGAGTGTGCTGCTGGCAACTGCGGTGCTGCAGCAAGTCACGCTCGTAGCAGCTCAAAAATTGTCTGGAAATAGCACTGGAAGTGGATTTTCTTGCACTCCAGATCCTTACCAGTTCGGCCTAGGCCAAGGTTGTGGGACAGGGGAGGCCTGCTGCCCCCAGACAAGCACGTGCGTAAAGGCATCGACCTGCTCAGAGTTCAAGCAAGTTTGCCCACCACCATCATGCGGAAAGGATGTCAACTTTGTTGAAGGAGAGGTGCGGTTGAGTTGGTGGACTCTACTGCGCCATATCCCACACTGCTACTGCTGCAAACTTTGGCAGCAGCACTGCAGCAGTCTGCTCACGTCACAGCAGCATTCGTTGGATACAGCGAGCAGCATCAGCTGTACAGCAGGCATCACCTTTCCTACAGTGATATCCCAGGGGCCTGGGCCAGCAGTGCTGATGGAATGTGTAGAGCTGCAAATGGTCCCATCTCTTGCCTTGAGATTGGCCAACATCTGTAGTTCAACCCAGAGTGAACGTCATACATCAGTCTACCAGTGGTTGCCACACATGTGCAGTCTTTACAGACCATCAACAGTCGTTTTAAGGAAGCATTAAGTTCTATGCCATGTGGCAGCAGCAGTGGGCATCTTGATTTTGAAAGACCGTCACGAACAAAGCAACATGCATGTACAAGTGCTCAATCACAATAAGGTCAGCATCTGTAACTGCCACCGGGTGCATTTTTGGCCTTGGTGCTGTGATGATAACCACCGTGTCTTCTGCTGCCGCCGGCTGTCCCTGCTGCTGCTGACGATGATGATGCTGATGACTTGCAGTGCCCAGCAGATGCAACCAAGGTGTTCAAGTCACCCAAGGGGCTCAAATGTTCTAGCAGTGCTGATGCGGTGTGT
Source organism: Coelastrella sp. MACC-549 (assembly GCA_018290735.1). Taxonomy (NCBI): domain Eukaryota; kingdom Viridiplantae; phylum Chlorophyta; class Chlorophyceae; order Sphaeropleales; family Scenedesmaceae; genus Coelastrella; species Coelastrella sp. MACC-549. The sequence goes on from JABEVS010000336.1 coordinate 31,917, forward strand.
TTCACCAACAGCACTGCAATGGTGGTCACCTGCACTAACGCTGCCAGCTCAGCAGCAGCTACTGCACTGGTGAGTGACAGCAGGCGGGTTGATTCAATGGTGATAGGGTCACTGTAACACCTGGTGATGGATGTTTGGCAGTTGTCTGTTGCTGACTCGCCAAATTAGTGGTAACGGCCAGTGGATGTTGCTGAAGCTCAGGATTGGTTGCTGTGGTCACTGTAGCCTCACAGCCAGGTCAAAAGTGTTGTAGTCAAGTTGCAGTGGTTACAGCAGATATGTGTAGATTCCCAGAGCGTATGACAGCTCTATATAGTCGTATCTGCTGAAACAATTCAAATACAGTGGGTGCATTGGCAGCGGGTGTAGCTCAAAATGTGTGAGTCCTTCACTCATGATCAGCTAGAAGCTGCTGGGCAGCCAGCAGCAGCAGCAGCAGCAGCAGTGGTGATCCAATCACTTCTCACCGCCTCACACAATGAAGTCAGCATCAACTTGCTGCAGTATCAGACTGGCTGGGATTTACTGGGATGATCTCACTATCAACTGGGATTTTCTCAGGCCCTGACTTCAGAACGTCAGATGTTGCTTGCATGCTATGATGGGCTACCATCAAGAACACATGAATGTTACGCTGCCATCACGTGAGTCACCCACGTGATGGCAGTGTAACATTCATGTGCTTTTGATGATAGCCTATTGTAGCATGCAAGCAACATCATGGCAGAGTCTGACGACCTAGGGTCAGGGCCTGAGAAATTCCAATCACAGCTGCAGACAACTTTTCAAAAGGAGGCTCGGTCCTTTCATGCGCAATGAGTCAATTGGTTTCGCATACCGACTGTGAAGTTGTCATGATGAGAAGGTTGCCTGTGCAGTGAAGGAGTACATAATGCATTTGACGGATAGTCGGGCACCGAGGGTGCCAATTGCGGTGTCTCTTCAGCAGCAGAAGCAGCAACAGCGGAAGCAGCAACAGCGGCAACAGTGTTGACAGCAGGTTTGCACCGTGCTCTATATGGCATATCCCACAGTGGGTGAAGTTCACCTCACCATGTCAAGCACAGCCCTCCTGACTAACACTGGTGTCTGGGTCCTGCTGTCCTGTTTCACCTGCAGGTAACGCTAATGTCTGCAGCAGCGCTGTTACTAATGTGCTTGGGATGATCAAGGCTGTTGCTGTGGCATTGCGTTTGGAATTCGCCGGGCTGGTCTGTCAACCACAATATACATATGGACAATGACATCAGCTGCAGACTGCAGCCGATGGCAAACACTACTGAAGTTCAGCAGCATTAGCTGGCAGCAAGGAAGTAGTGACTGGGCTGGCTCAGTGGTACGGCAAAGGGAGACCTCTGCAGCAGCTGCTGCCGCAGGAGCCTCTCAATGCAGCTGCTGTAAAGGTCTCTTTGAGTCACTCAACTGTTGAGTGACTCAACTGCCGTTGATGATGACGTCTGAGCAGTGTCAGTGCAGCCTGACAAGGTTCAGCCCCCAGAAAGCAGCTGTCACAGAGACCATTAATCACCCTGTGCTATTCAATAGCAAACCGGGTGAAACAGTCACTGAGTCAGGAAGGCTTCTGCAGTACAGCAACTGGACAATGATGTATGGTTCAACCATACAAGTTTCGGTCCACGGCCGTGCTCCGGCTGTTGGTGGTAGGATACATAGCGTTGCATGAACACACGGCATTTGAAGTTCATGCTATGCATAGTATGCGGCCTGTTGTCGCAACCAAGTTGCTGCAGGCGGCCTGGAATCGGCTCGCTGAAAGGCGGTTCCATTCGTACAACTTGAATTCAAGGCTCAGTCTAGCCTAAAGCTTAGAAAGTTACTAAGCTGAGCTTCTTGTGCACATGGTATTTTCCACCTAACATGGGGTAATTTCCAATTGCGATCATGACGAAGAATCATGGCAACGTTTCTTCAGAAATATCCCAGCCCGGGCACATGATGCGCAAACTTCCAGGCTGGGACGAGTCGCCGACCGTCGCGGCGCTGGGCCAACCTGCCGGCACCGGGGCCGATGCCATGAGTCTGTGTTTGCATGAAGAAAGTACTACCTTACACTAGCTGATACTATACTACCTCAGCCAGTATAGGCTGCATGCACATGTCCTACTGTACACTGTTGTTCAAGGGTTTCCACCCATAAGGAGCCAGCTGATGGCTCATGGGGGCACACCAAAAAGAAACGGAAACCAGATTCAATCCGGTTGAAGATCTGCAAGTTCAACTTGCAGAAGATCATCAGACTCGACCTCCAACTCAGACTCAGAAAGATTATGCAAAACATGCATATGTGTATCTGGATTGCAATGCAACAACCAGCGCAAACGAACAAATGCACTGCAGCCACAAGACGTTTATCCTGACTCATGCCATATGAGGACCAGCTGTAGTGATAGAGTGATGCCCAATGAGCCTGTACTTGGCTCGCTAACGGGCGGGTTACACTCGTGTAACTTACAACTTGATGCAAGGTGTCATGGCCACCAAACTGCTCAAACAACCGGGGAAAACGGGACCGCACTTGGTTGTACAACTCACACTCAAAAATCATATGAAACTCATCACCAATGGAACTTGCAGCACAGTGTTGACAGTGGCACAATTGTCTGGGCAAACGTTGTCCTGTGTCAGCATCAGTAGACCACCTACCTGTGGCAACAAGGAGGTCATGTGCACCCAATCCAAAACGTAACAGAGATGACATGTGCGCTGCATTGATACCTGCTGTACAATGTATATGCAAAGGGCATGTGTTGTACCTTTCATCGCCTTCCAACGTTTTTTTGTCTTGTGTCTGTTACAAGGGGGTGGTCTGTTGATGACCGGTCAGCTCTGCTGCTCAGGTCTCAGTATTGTCGGGCCAGTACTGCCCCAGCCAAAGGTCAACCAGGTTGACCAATGACACTCACTGTCTCACACCCAGCTAGGACAACACTGTCCAACAATCCACCATCCAGCCATGCAGACTGCAATGACCAGTGGCTATTTGGCCTACCCAATCCCCACACCCCAGCAACCTTCCTCCAATTGCAGGCATCAAGTATGTGCGCAGGCAGATGCAACATGTATGCCAAGCAAGCTTCAGCATGGAAGGCACATGTCATCACAAGCAGCACATTGATCTGGCACATGCATATAAGCAACTGAGTGCGACCTGTATATCCGCCAGCAATGACCACACAGAGTCATGCACATACACACCAAGCATGTCAACAAGAAATTTGAGTAGCATACCAAACCATACCATACCATACCATACCACACCACACCATACCATACCATACAACCTGGCCCCAGAGGGGCGCCCCAGAGGAGCGCCCCAGAGGAGCCAACATAGTCGCTCATGGGAGGTATAAATCCACATCGTATTCCTCAACACAATCAAACCAATCCTCACTATGAAGGGACCAGAAATCATCCGAGGCTTCAAGTGACGCCTCAACTTCTGGTATTGAAACTCTAGCTGCCATTGGGCTGCAGCGCTTGAGCCAGCAAGCATGCAAAAAAGATGCAAGTAGTCTGGGCTTCTGATGCATAAACAAAGACAAATCATCTCCGATAGGCCGGGAAGTTGTACTACAATTGGTCCCACCCTCCAAAAGCTGAAAACAATTCTGCGAATCACGCCGCACTGAGTCGTACGCCTTCCTGAAATCCACAAAGCAGGCGAACAGGTGAGGCTGGGGCGCTCGCCCCAGCCAATGCTTGTCAATCAGGTGCTCCAACACAAAAGCATGATTTTACAGGTAATACTTGGTGCAGGACGTCGGTCACCAGCTACGGTAGCTGGATGGGCAGCCGGGACAGCCGAGGCAGGCACACCAGGGTGGCGGCCCCGACGAATGTCAGCGCATTTGCCATTGCTTTTCAACTTGTTGCATGGCTCAATTTCTTTTGTTGTCATGATGCATGCCGGCATGCCATATATATGGCATGCATGATGGTCCAGTGTAACAGTGCCCACACCTAGTAGGCCACTTTGTCAACCGCACTTCTCAGAATAATGATTATAAATGATTACAAAATGATGCAGATTCTCTCCCTGTGGTGCATGTGTCATACTGCATGACACACATTGTGACACGACCTCTCCGACAGGTATACTCCTCATGTGAAGGTGCTGTCACTCGTCTCTGCTGGTGAAAGCCTGTTGCGCATGCCCAGCTTGCTCTTGGTCTGCACCACCGCACTGCTGCTCTGCTGCACCCGCTGACGCAGCGCCGGGTCAAACTGGGCTTGCAAGTGAGTGAGCAGCTGCAGCGGCCTCAGCAGGAGTGGCAGCAGCTCTGATTCTCCCTCAAGACAAGACACCGCCTGCACCACAACAAACATAACGAGCAGTCACCGTGCATTTGAATGGCAGATTTGTGGACGAGTCCCAGTGGCTGCCAGGCACAGAGGAGTCTGCTGCAGACCATCAGGCTGAAGCTGGCGTAGTGGTGGCTGTATGTGCAGCCAGGTATGCCCCACATACTGATTGCATGGGAACACTTTGTGTGCTCTGTAGATGCTGGAGAGCTCCATCTTGTGTAACAAGTCAAGCATGTGTTCAGCGGCTCTGTCCTGCCCTTGCCTGCTGCTGCTGGCCAGCCTTTGCATGCAAAGCTTTTGGGAACAAAAACAGTAAAAGCGCTTTATGAACAGTTTCCATGTGCTTATGCATATCAGAACCATTCTATTCTGTTAACTGCCGTTCATGAGATGCCAAGCAGTGCAAATTCTACTAGGGTTGAAACCCTTGTCAAGGCCCCAGGTGCTGGTGGCCATGATCTGCACCAGCTCTGCCCATGTCAGGGGTTACCCATGTCTCACCCGTGCCACTGCCTCATATGTTGTGCAGCAGCTCTCAGCAGGCTCAGTGCGCAACCGACACCCGGCATCAGGCAGGCCGGCGATGGACAAACAAGTGCTGCAGCTGCTGCTGGAGTTGCTGCCATTGCTGCTACTCCCTGCTGCAGTGTTGTCAGTGACTTTGTTGTCAGCATCATCACCACCAGCACTGCTATCTTGCTGCTGCTGCGGTTGCTGCTGCTCTTGTAGCTGAGGATGTGTGTCATCTTTCAGGTGGGTGGTTGCCAAGGACCGGGTCAAACAACAAACAGGGCTCGGCACACTGGCAATGCCAGACAGTGGTGAGGCTACAGAAGGAGTCTCCAAACTTTCTTGTGCCTCAGGCGGTGGCAGCATCAACTGCTGCTGCTGCTGCTGCTGACGTACATCAAGATGGTGTCGCTCCTGCTGTTGCTGCATTGATGAGCTGCAGTTTTCTGGGCTGACAGACAGCGGTTGCTTTGTACCACTGCGGCCTTTGGTGTCGCTGCCGCCTCTACTGTTGGAACTGCTGCTGCTGCTGCTGCTGCTGCTGCTGCTGCTGCTTTTGTTGTTGTTATTGTTGTTGCGCACAGGCAGCTGTACCTGTACACCTGGCCCTTGTGGCTGCATGATCCACTGCAGACTGTCAAACATTTCTCTGGCATATCGCCAGGTGCTGTCTACCACCAGCAGCACATATGCATGATAGGAATGTTTACCACAACTGTGCTGCTGTTCTGCTACTTCTACTTCTGCTGCCAGGTGCTCCTGCAGGTCTGCAATTGCAAATTGCTGCTGCTCCTGCTGTTGCTCTTGCTCCTGCTGGTGTGCTCTGCGAGTGAGTGCTGGCACTGCAACATCAGTGATGCACACAGCCCCTGCAAGCAGCACCAACACCAGTAATTGCAAGATTTCATAGCGGGCTGCTTCCCCAAGCCTTCAGCTGTGGTAGATCATCCAGCACCTGCTACTACCATTGCTGTTGCTGCTAGTCGTATTTACGCTATATCAAGCAGGCGTATGCCCTGACCACAACAAGCAGCAGCAGCAGCAGTGTGTCTGATTGCACGCACCTGATCCTGGCCAGAGCACCAGCAGTGGTGTCTGCTGCTGTTGACATGCCAGCAGTGTGTCATCAATGATCTGCTGCTGACCGGGTCTTAGCCGCCGCCCAACAATGACATGGAGGCTATCAGGTGACAGGCACTGCTGCAGGATTGGAACAGTAGCTAGCTTGACCCTGATCAGAGGCAGCAGCAGCAGCAGCAGCAATGGCAATGGCAGCAGGACGGAAAGCAGCAGTGTAATTTGCTTGCAGCCAATCCCCAAAACGTGAATTTCCAGGCTACAAGCCAGTGAAATTGCACGGTATCGAGTGCCAACACAACTGTGCAGCTGGTGCTGTGATTCAGCTGCCCAGCAAAAAATGCAGCAATACAGCCAAAGTAACAAGCCTGAGAGGCAGCTGCAGCTGCTGCTGTAGGGGCTGCCGAAGCTGTGCTGCTGCTACTGCTGCATCATGCTTTTGTGGTCAGCTAAAGGAATCAACACAGAGTGGATTTTTGATTTGAATGTTCAACAATGACACGTCTGGCCTAGGCAACTGCCAGGTGATACCTGATGTGACCCAGTGCTGCCACAGCTAGGCAGGGAGAAGTACAGCATGACATGATGATGAGTGAGACTCACTTTATCTCGTGTGGATGTTGCAAGATGATGACTCGACCGGTCAAACTTATGGGGGCAGCTGGTAGAGCAGTACAGATGCACACTCTGTGAGGGCGCCTAAAACACACAAGGAACCTGGAAGTTTTGGGAGTTGAGGGGTACAGTCGGGGACCTGGCGGGCTGAAAGCTATACGGAAAGCGTTGATTAAGCGTCTAATTGTTTACCTGCGTACCTGCACTTGCTGCACTTATCTCGCTTCGGCGCTGTTGAGCTGCTGATGGCCTGCTGCACGCATTCAGGGGTGTCTGTAGCCATTGACGATGCTGCTGCTAGCGCATACTGTTGCTGATGCTGCTTTTATTGAATGACTCTGCAAACATCGGATCGCGACCTGTCCAGCTCACTACAGCCAGTGCAGTATGGCTGCTTGCCGGATACACCTCCGTGACACGTCAAAAGCTTCCGAAGTAAAAAGCGTAGAATAGCATCAGGGAGTGAATGTCTTACCGATTCACATCTGGGAACGCTGTATTCGGAAACCCAACACTGCTGTATTGCCGTTATCTGACGCATCGGTGCACTACAGGTACTAAGCACATGGCGATCCTGATTGCTGCACCATCTTTCACCACTTTCTAAGCAATGCACTTAGATGCCTCGACGTTGCCCTATGCATGCAGAAGTCAGGGTGCACTGGGACACTACAGGATCCTTTCCGCCGGACAGTGAGCAACATCATATCTGGTTTATCATGGCATCGATAATGCAGGCCGCCCTGAACACCCCATACCAGTATAGCCTAGCATGGTCTCTGAGTGGTGAGTGCATGCACCAACAGAAGGAATGCAACCTTATTTGCAAGCTGCAGGCATGCCACGCGATTGAACCGGCAATTTTCTGATTAACCACAGCTGCATGGTACTGGTCACACAATATCAAGTATTTCACAGTCATAATCTTGCAGTCCAAGGCATTCAGTACAGGGATGGCTTTCAGTTTGAAATATGGCAAACTCAATGGGCAACAGTGAAGACACTGTCACAGTAGCAGCCTGCTACTGTCTGGCACATAGTAGCCACTTGTGGCTCTTCAACTATTATGAATCGTGGCTGCAACCATCATCCTCACGCTCCCCCTCATCAGGTGTCATGCAAGTGACTTTACTGATGTGTAACTCTCAAAAGATTTCTAGAGAGTCCTAGGATTGCAGGCAAAGGTCACACACTGTGTGCTAGGTTTGAAACCTAGCGCAGGGTCAGACTGCAGTTCGCATCCAGTCATCAATAGGTCAAGACAGTCACCACAATTAAAGACGGAGCTCCGTCTTGAGTGCGTCAAGATGACCTTGCGTGATATAAGAAGCTGGCCGAAAGATTTTTTGAAGATGCCAATACAACCAGGAATGCCAAAACATGTGAAGCCACAACTGATGACCAGCCTGGAACCGCAATTTTTGTGTCTGTATAGAGTCAGCACGTGACATGGGCACTGTGTGATCTGGGTCAGAGTTGAACCCTCAGTGCTGCACCGATTCAAATATTATGATGTGAAAAATGCCACATCAAACTGAAATCACAAGTTCAAGGACTGCAGGCAGCAAGTTGGGAGGCTATGTTTTGAGTTGCAGCATGAACACATCTCCAGTGAAAATACAAGCAATGGTTGACATTTGAATGTCATAACACTACTGAACGATCTCAGTACTGCAACCTGGCTAGTAGCCCACCGCAAACCTCGGTGCGTATCGAAGGTGCTGCTTGGCCATGGGCTAGCTGGCAGAACGACACAGCACACTTCCACATAATAACACCACATGCATTGTATGCATGATATGGAAATTGTGCAACCAATAGTCCTGCAGGTTGGTCTGCATGACTGCAGTAAAACCATCCAATGCGTTATCACGTGTTTTGCAATGAAAGTACTTTACTATGCGGCAGTGGCCACCAGATAAAGCACACCATTCATCAAAAGCTACTCTGTGTGCCAGCGTCAGAAGGCTCCAGAATGCGTGACACTGCAAAAAATTTCCAGCATTGCCACGCACATGTTGTTGAACGCAGTCCAATCCGGCAATGAGTTGTAGAAGATAATGCACAGAAACCAACACCTCCAGTGGTCGCACATCATACATAGTGCTGGTACTTATAATAGCGGCGACAAGAGACCAAAGAGCATTGCTGCCCAATGAGATGACTCAAATCACGTGCAATATTGTGCAGTGATGCGGACGCAAGCAAGAGCAAAAGGACCATATTTGTTGTATATTGGCCCAGGGGCCTTTCATGTTGCTGCTCTGCCTAAATGTATTGCAAAAGCCAATGTGTTGCAACATATTAGCGGCTCCAAGTTGGCTTGCTGAGCGCTTTGCAGTTGCGATCGGGACAGCAGTTCTCTGTTCCATCAATGCAAAAGAACGCATATGCGTAGTTGCCCAGCAGTTGATCTTTTTCAATTCTTGTTTGAGCGTCACTTGCGTTGATGCCTCCCATCAGCAGCTCATCCACTGTGGGAGCTGACACCCCGCCGTGACCTGCAGCAGTGAGGGGCAACAGTATGATCTCAGCAGTAAAATGTGGAGTGTCTCGTGCAGAATATGGCCCCTGGCACTGTTAGAGTTGAATTTCGATGGGTATTCTGCTAAGCAATATCCCACAGTTGGCTCCATACAACAAATCGGCTTATTGGTTTTGATAGTTGGACAACTGCGTAGCACTTGCCTACTTGGAGCTGGAAAGCAAGGGTTGCACATGAATGAAGATATGCGACACCACTGGGCAGATTGTCTGCCTATCACTTGCTCAGAGAGAACCTGACTTACCAGTATATACCAGACCATTGCCCGAGAACAACTGGTTGAAGTTGCCAGCGCATCCAGCCATCAAGAACGCCCTGAACAGAATTGCTTGCTTCCTGTAATCTGTTGCAGCCACCTTGTACCATTCTTGCAGGAAAGCAGTCATAAACAGTGGACCAGGGAACTTCCTTTCTTTGTTGCATATCTCATAGAGGCCAGGGAACTTGCCGCCTGTCCATTCCACAGTGCCATTATCTAAGCGAGACCAGGTGGGCGTGCCGGGGAAGTCACCATTCTGGTTGCAGGAAGAAGGATGATGTACATTTATCAGTGAGTTGTGAACCCTCAACATAGTCATGAAGGATTGCTCTTTGTTCTGTGTTGCTCTGATGACACTCAAGTCATCATTTATTAAATTTCTGCAGGTACAAGCTGGTGACCTCACATACTATTTCAGACTGTGCATATGCTGTAGATTGAAGCCCAGTGCGCTAAAGGGCGCATCCACCAGCCGCTGCTCGCATATCTGACATGCTGCTGTTGAGCACAAGCAAACCATGCCAACCCACACAACAGGCTGCGCATCAAACACAGTGGCCCGTTACCACAGCAGATGGCAGCATGCCACAGCAGGCATGCATAAAATGGCTCAGCTACTTATTCCTAGGTTTGTCAGTTTAGGTTGGTGCTGTCAATTGAGTGGTCACCTACCTGGAAATAACGCTTCCAGTCTGGGTTTGTGCAGTTGTCATCTACTGCCAGTTGTGTTGGCTCGGACAGCACCAGCCTGCCATTCCTTACAAGCTTTGCACCAACATCCTCCGCTGCGGGCAATGTAGCACATAGCACATAACAGGCAGACACCAGGTCACTCAAAGCCAGCTTGACTTCCAAACGGTTCCAACGCAATTGCAAGACATCAGACATGCAGTCGCGTGTGGTGTATGTACATTGAACCACAACCAGCAGCTGGGGTAACCTTCAGGAGCTGCAATGGTGTGTTCCTGTGCTGAGCACTAGCTATGGTTTGCCATGGTCCAGCATGCATGTGACTACCTGGCGTGTGATGAAGATACTGACGACACTCACTTGCTGAGAAGCAATCTGTCACGTTCTTTGGCACCCGGACAACTGGTAGACCGCATGTAGCTCCCCCCTGTGTGTGGTTTGCATATGCTCCTGGTGTGAAGGCAGGCACCCTTGTCGTCGCATTACTGTTTGTACTGGGTGGTAGGGGATATTTGGTGTCCTCATATGTGCACTGAGAGGGACAGCCTGTGAGGTCAGCCAGATCAATATTAGCCAGGCCTGGGAAGCCTGGACCACCAGTAGCGACCTGCAAATGTGCAATAAGAGAACTGCACTCTGTGAGGCACACAACGCGCCAAGCTGTGGGGCCTGCTGACAGTTCTGAGCGACAAGCCACTGCTGATCAAGCCTTGACGCAAACTGTACCGCAACTACAGCACATGATGGTGATAATACAAACTTTCATCATGCAGTCAGGGAGATCAGGCAGTGACACATGCTGCATGCTCTTGCGAATAGCATCAGGTGCACCTGACACACCTCATAGACGGAAGCTTTTGTACTCAACATACCAGTATAACATACAGGTACCTAGCGCACAGATACATGCACTACAAGCGCGTGCTCTAGTGATAAATCAGCATGCAGATGCAAGGGTGTGATACAATGAACGCATCATAACCGCTTGTCAAGGCAGTCACCTCCTTGGGAATGCTGAAGTCTTGCGGGTTTCCTAGTGCACCATTGGATTTGATGTACTCTCTGATGAAGTCTTGGTAGAACACGCACACATTGTCCCATGTACCCACAAATGAGGGCACACCAACATCTGACATCTTGGATTTGTCCCTTTTGCCAACAAACAGGAGGTAATATCGGTCAATCCTGTAAAAATCTGATCCAAAGCCTATCTGTGTCAGCAGGGAAACTCCATTTGATGGCTGGCGGACACCAGGGAATAGAGGGTTTGTCCAATTGGCATATGGTGGTTCGTTCTGCATGCTTTTTGTAGCAGCACCATCCACATAGCTGCCAACACTCTGAGGCAGGCCAATCCTCAGGTATTTCCTGGTGGCATCCTGGAGATACAGGCAAGATGATAACACAGATGCCGTGTGCATTAGGCTTGCAAGTTGTAAGCACCCCGGGAGCAGTGCCCCCATTGGCATTTAAACAATATGCCGCTGGCTGACTGTGATGATGCCGGACTGTTGGCAACAGGAGGTCCCATACATTTCCAGCGACAGCTGCAGTATGCTAGTGTATGAAGGACTCTATCATACAAGTACATGCAGTCACTTGCCAGCACAAGATAGGAGCGGTCAGGTGTGCAGGGTCTCACCTTGAAGGCCCAGAATGAGATGGGTGATAGACGCATGTAGAACTCCTTGAGAGCTTCGGTTAGGTTTTTGCATTCTGCTCTGTTGTTGGACAGCCGTACGATGATGCTGTCGTCCACACACCTGTCTCTGTCACCAGGGTTGGGGCTGCGCCAAACCCTTATGAACTCCTCAGGATTTGAGATGCAATTTTGATCATCAGCTGTCTGGTCGAACGCACTGATTGGCAGAACCGCAGCACTGCTTGTGCTTGCAGTTTCCAGTGTTCTCCTGGTGCTCATGAGCCTCCTCCCCAACAGTTGGTTGGTGACTGGCAGCCATGCCGTTGTAAACTGGTTGAGATCATCAATACTGTCAGTATGCAGGGCTGGTACCGCAGCTGCACCACCAATTATCAGCCATACAGCTGCAATGCGCAACCAGAAAAATCGCACGTGTCAGTCCGGAATGCTGCTAGGTGTCGTGACCGCAACATGTGATGCAAGAACCTGACCATGTGTAACTTTACAAATGGCTTTGTAGGTTGAATTGCGATTGCGCAGCAGCTGACCGCGCACCACAGAACACAACGGAAGTCCTTCCAAACATGATCACAGGCTCCGCTCGACCGTTGGAACGCGCACGAAAAGCTCAAACTCTGTAAGAGAGGCTATATTGAGTCTTGATTGGGCGAGAGTCTGCTGTCAGCCTCAACGGTCTTAGCAACGGCCTACTGATGAGCCTGTGTTCCACAATGACGACATAACTAACTCATCAATTAATATATAGTACACAGGTTTGTGCCTGATGAGCATGTTTGGTACATGCTCAGTATCGCTGTGGTGCACCACACGTGTCACCTGTTATCTAATCCGACACCAAAACCCCCTCACTTATCGTGCACGTTCAATGTGCTGGAGGGTTACTAGAACTACCACTGTTGCAGTTGAACTTACAGAGAGAAGATAGAAGATCAGGTGCCAGCATTGTTCACCGCTCGTGCTGCAGACAGGCTTCAACGTAACTATCTCAGAGATACAATGGACTGGAGCCTGACGCTTACTTTTTTTATACAAGTTCACAGTTATTCGTGAGCGCTTATAATTGTCAGGTGGTTCCTGCTCAATGCTGCGCTGGACTGTATTATACTGCGCTGGTTGTACAGCCGATCGTACGTGCGATCGCGTGATACGACCAACTCTGGCTTGGCATGTGCTGCGTCCATTTCCTGTCTAAGTTGAATGTTGAATTGGATGCTGATCTGCAAGTCGACTCTGCAGTGCCTGTTGCCGTACGACGCGTCTCCTAGCGCTAGGAGCTAGCTGGCTGTATATATATATGGCAGGCCCTTCCGCAGGAGGCTGCCTCCTAGAGGCACAATTGTGCAACCTGATGAAGATTCAATCAGATAGAAAAAAAAACATACACAGTTGCAATCAATATGATGGTGGAACCTGCGTTGTGCCTGTCGTAAAAGAGGATGGTAATAATTGATTAGACAATCCGCCTGCGAAACATCGGGCGCGAGGCCGATGGCAGTAAATGCTATGGCTGATGGTATCAATTATTATTATTATTATTATTATTATTATTATTATTATTATTATTATTATTATTATTATTATTATTATTATTATTATTATTATTATTATTATTATTATTGTGCCTGTATTTAGTCACAGTGGATGGTCCATCCTCCAGGGACTCCCTGAACGATCCTTCCTTTTTCCAAAGGCCACATGCATGCAATGCAAGCCTTGCAACCATTGCTGCTTTTGAGTAAATCCGACCATAAACAGACACAAGCAACCAGCTGTACCCACAGCCTATAGGCAACAGAATTGAACGGTTCAACTGTTAGGCTAACATGGTTGCTTCATTCTGATTTGGAGTTTCTATAGTTGTGATATTTATACACCAGAGTATGCCGTGTCATGTTTAATTCACTTTAAGGCTCATGACTCCACCGGCGCTTCAAGCTTCAAACTCCAAACGGTCTACGCGCTCCCTGACAAAGATCTTTCTGGTAGACAGAAAACAATAGACACAACTGCACGCAGAGTATGCTGGTTGGAAGACACAGCCTGCCTGCTCCCTGCTAACTATGCATAGCACGGCGTTAGGGCTTGGGGTCCACGCTATAAGTGCAGCACGTAGCACCTATCAGTGGGTCGCCATCGTGCAACATGACATATATATAGTCAACAGAGTGTGTATCAAGCTCTGTAATTGCCTATGAACAAGCACAATGGCATACCACAGACACGGATGCCTCCATTTCAAATGAAGACAATTTAGTCATTGTAACATAAGCCACTGACCGTCAGTCTTATGGCATAAGCTACTGATGAGTGACTCAACAGTGAGCTGTACTGCATGCAGAAGCTGCGCAGCTTCATACCACAGTGGCATTTCACACTCTCTCAAATAGCTGCTGGAGCGTGTAGGCTGGTGCTGACTGATCAGCAATGATCTCAACAACCTTATCTGCAGCCGCTGGGCATACAAGAGCCTCCACACACACATCAGCAACCTACAACAATAGCAGCAGTCACAACAGCAGTAGTGGCAGCTGCACAGATCAGTTAACAATTCAGCAGTGCTATTGGACTGTAACATTGAAGATTGAATCGTGTCATGCCATCCCAATGCTGTCTAAACACTGCCGCTGGCCCAGTTCTTAAAATCACCCTTGATGCAGCACCATGCTGCTGGGCATATCAACAGATTGATAACCAGCCTGGCCAGATGTAGCCTCATCCCAAGTAGGCGTAGCGGTGCAGCATATTGCACGTGGTATGTCAGAAGACGAGTATTTTTTCCTTATTTTCTTATTAGACTTCCTTGGCCCAAACACCACTCATCATGAGTGCTCAAGTTCAGCAGCACGCCAACTAGCTTCATATCTTGAAGTGCCAGCTTGCACCCACCTGGGACCTCAAGATAGCTCCTGACTTTTTGAAAGGCGGGAAGCCAAAACTGTCAGGTCCTTCCATCACAACGTTCCCCTCAAGCTCACCAGCTGACAGTTTGTTCTTCAGACCACCTGGCTCAGAGAATGAAACATACAAGTGACACACCTCAGCAGGTGTTGCCCGGGGAAAGGACTAGAGCTGCAACACCTGCTGGCAGTCTGGGAGGGTGCAGCTGGGATGAATCTCAGCACACTGCAGAAAGCTTTCTGTCTGTGCAGGCAGACCTCAGGCAGCAGCTGATCACACACAATCTGTGACCTTGCTCAGACACACATGTAACAGAAACCAGATGAATGCAGCCAGCAGGCAGGTTGCAGCACTGCAAAGCATCCTAGATGCAGATATAGACTCTACAGTAGCAGTACTTGTCAAGACAATGAATGTGCGTACCAACACTCCTTATTGGGTGTAATACTGGTACAAAGACTCATTGACCTTCAGTGACAAGTACTGCTACTGTGGTGTCTACATCTGCTTCCAGTACGACAAATTCAGGCTGGCTGAAACAATGAATAGCAACAACAGAGGACACCCTGGGGCACCTGCCTGCTTGACTTACCTGGCCTGACAATGGTGTAGCTCAATCCACTGCGCTGCAACTCCTCCTCAGCACGCTTCTTCCAAAATAGAATCTGCAGCAGCGTGAACACGCATAGATAGGTACATTGTGAGGGCTTATTGTGGCAGAGCTGCTACAAGTGACTTGTTCCAAATCAGTCCTTGAGATAAGTCATGCACTGTGCTGTGCCAGGGCAGCTGAATAAGCCATCCTCAGGCTGCACTGGCTGGCAGATAAGGCTGCTGCAGCTCAGGCTCACCCCCCAGAACAGGTTGAGTGGGTTGAAGGGGTCATCCGCGCCAATGCTTGTCACGAAAACAAACCTCTTCACACCAAGACGCTTTGCAACAGCTATCAAATTCAGAGTTCCCTGTGCAGCAGCAGTAGCAGCAGCAGCAATATGGGTAGGGCTGATTTCCCACTGAGGATGCTCTCACTGACAGCACCAGAGCCTCAGCAACCACCAGTCACTTGGTGGGCCATCAGGTTACAGCTGTTTGAACAAGTCCAACTAAATCTTTTTAAGTTGCACTGCACTGCTGAAAGCTGCTTTATAATGCAGATGATAGCCGCACAAACATGCATCAAACATCTACCTGGTAGTCAATGTTGAAGGGCCCAAAGGGATCAGACTTGTCATTGGCAGCAGTGCACACCACCACAGCATTGCAGCCCTTCATTGCAGCAGGCAGAGTGGAGTACTGGTAAACATCACCCTTCACAATATCAAACTCTGGACCTGCCGTACTGCTGCTGCTGCTGCCGCCACCGCTGCTGTAATTGAGGCTGCTGGGTGCTGGAAGGAGGTTTGCTGCTCTGGCTGTGTCCCTGACCAGGGCTCTGCAGGACACACCCTTTGCCCGCAAGGCTTGAACCACTCGCCTGCATGTGAAACAGCACATCTTGTGTTGCAACTCAAACAGTATGATGCCTGGTCAAGGCTGCTTCAGAACTTGTATGCCATAGGCATGACACAGAGAGCAGGTGCGATACTTGTGGCTTGCTGATTAACTGCATGCTATGGATAACAACACCACATCAATTTTTGAAATTTATTGTTGAGCATTCGCATAACAATACCACCATTAGTGGCCACAACAATTGCAGCTCCAATAATTCTGATCATCAATAGTACAGTACTCAGCAGTGTTCAGATCAGAAGCTCCCTTGCGCAATGAAGATCCTGTACGTAGCATGCTGCTCGATCAATCGCCCCCACCTGCCCACGCCACCTGTAGCGCCTGTGACCAGCACCTTCATGCCCTCAAACCTCTGATCAAGCAGCTGGCCCGCTGAGCTCCAATCAACAGCAGGACTGCTGCCACCACCAGTTGCCGTCTCAACGACATCACCAGCAACTGCTGCGGCTGTCCTCCAGGCATCCGAGGCTGCTCGTGATGCGTCGTTTGCTGCTGCTGCAGCTGCGTCTGTGGCATCTGACACTACAGCGACTGCATCGTCTGCTGCTGCTGACACTACATCTGAGGCATCTGAGACAAAGTCAGCAGCGGCTTGTTGTGTATCAAGGACAGCTACTTGGGCGACATCTGCAGCGTCTGAGATTGCATCAGTTGCTGTTTCTGCTGCTTCATTGACTGCTGTCGTGGCAGAGTAGCCAGCATCTTCAACAGCATCCACAGCACCCGAGGAGGCATCCCTGATGGGAGATGCACTGCTGCTGCTGCTGCCGCTGCTGACGTTGCTGGTGCCGGAGGTGACAGGTATTGCCTGAACATTAATGGGCTCCAGTGGTTCAGGGTCTCTGCTTGCCGCCGATGTGTGGATCAAACGCAGCTGCTGCAGCCGCACCACTGACCCTGCAAAGCAGAGAAAGATGTAGATCTAGAACTTGCGAGGCGAGGCCTTGTTCGCATCTGTAACTTACTAATAAATTAAGCCCATTCTGAAGGTTGTAAGTGAACCAACAAAGCAAGTGTTGCACATGAGGTGTGCATGCATAGAGGTAGTGAGCTGAAAGCATCCACAGATAGGCGCAGCTGCACCGATTTGAGGCGTTATGCCTCTACCGGAATTGCTTGCTACCGTATAAGTATTTACTGGCATAAAGCGAGCTCATGCATGCTTATCAACAGAGCGCAACCCGTGTGTGGTTGCGATGGGACCTGCACCTGAGTGACCTGGTTTGACTGCGCTGCATGAAGGCTTATTGTGGAAGAACGCTCTTTTGACCAACATTATCACACTTTGCGGGTAGTATAAGGAAGAAAGCCCCTGTGTATCGTATTACAAGTGAGCTGCAGTGGCCAATACCTTGAGTGGGTTCCAACAGTTTGGAGGTTGGGCGCAAGCATGCAAAGATAATGAATGTGTCAATGCAAACGTAACGCGACTACTTGCGGGCCAGGATTGCATTGCCGGTTTCAAAGAGTCAAGGTTTTTGGCGTGATCTTGGCATCTGCTCACCATGGGGACGGTTCTGGGTTGTCAATGTTGCTGCATACGCTTTACATGACATGTAGATCGATACAAGGTTGGTTGCGTAGCCTCTGGTGTTGTTTTGGATATCCATGTCGCTCCCGCCCCTTGTCATGTCATCCAGATGAGCTGCGATGACTTTGAGGGTGTATAATGTTGCAAGTTTGAACCGTAGCGTGGGTTACGAGCGTCCAGTCTCAAGTGGTAGTAGGTGAGCAGCACTGCCTCCAACACCGCTTCACACAGACACACGACTTGTTCATTTCTATTATCACCCAATGCAGCAGTAACGAGTTGATCTCAATCAGGCTTGCGTAGCAACGGCGTCAGTAGACAACAGCAAGTCCATCAGACCTGCCCACAGCTAACACTCGTCAACTTCATTTTCATGCGCCCAGGGACGTCGCATCTGGGACCTCTCTGGTGCCGACACCATTCAGTGTTTGTATATGCAACCAGACGGGCAGATCCCGGCCAGCAGTTCCTGGACAAGTGCAGCTGGTAGGCAGATTACAGGACCTGCAACACTACTGCATGATGATGACCAAACACATCAATGCTCGCAGAAATTGCCTGACTGTACTGATCTTATTCATTGCATGCCAATCTAGACGCGCTGCTATGAGTCCCATCTGCGTCTCGCTTCATTATGATATTCAAGCTCAATGTCTAGACTGGCACGCTACATCGCTGATGTGACTATCAGCCCTGAATGCTCTGTTGCTGTCCTGATAACCTCACAAAGTATGCATACGGTATCCCAGGCGGCCACAAACTAGTGGTGAACAAATTGCTGTTTGCTGTTTGTGCCTTCTTGTGAATGCAATGCAGCCACAGCAGTGCACCTGGCCTCGATGCGTTCTGCCCTACTTTGAGGGCACCAGCAGCAGCAGCAGCAGTTACAACGACAGCAGCAGCAGCGCCAGGACAGCACGCAATCATGCTGCTGCACACATGCAGGTGTGATTTTAGTTCTGTCCCATGCCAGCAATGTCCATATCAATCTATTATCTGCCAAACACAAAAGCGTAGCTGTTGTCACAGGCTGTAGTTAAGACTGGAACCTTGGTGCCATACACAGCTGTCCTGCACACAGCGCATCACTCAACCATCATGCTCAACCACGGGCGGCAGATGCGGCACAGCGGCAAGCCGTGGCAAACCTCTGTGGCTCTGCTTCTGTGCACCCGCAGGCTGTTAGTGAGCGACAGCAGCAGCAGCAGCTGCAACAGCGACCACTTGTGGACACTCGGCAGCATTCCCGGTATTCTGCTCAGGAGCAGCAGCAGCAGACCTGGGTGCTCGCCCAGCAGCACCAGCAGCACCAACAGCTGCAGCGTCATCGACAACATCCACACTCTCAGCAGCAGCAGCAGCAGCAGCAGCAGCAGCAGCAGCAGCAGCAGCAGCAGCAGCAGCAGCAGCAGCAGCAGCAGCAGCAGCAGGCTCTGACTCGGGAGAATCCACCTGTATGTCAGTTGATGCATGCAATACAGTCAGCAGGCGCCTACGAGCAACTTGCACAGCTGGTGTTTCAGCAAGGCAGCAGCTTCCAGCCTCATCATACTGCTGCTGCGCTGCTGCAGCTAGCATATGTTGTGACTTGTTACGAACTGCAGCAGCAGGCAACAGAGGCTTCAGCGTCAGGTTTGGACCTGGATTCTTGTGACTATGACCAAGACTGGGCTAGTCCACCACTCAGAAGTATAGATAGCATGATGTTCAGTCACAGTTCAGGATGTACCAGCGAAGAATCTGCAGTTGCAGCAGTAGCTGATGCAAATACTGTCATGAGCAGCAGCAGCAGCAGCAAAATAGGTAGCAGATTGTGGGGTGTAGATGACAGGTATATTGGTCCTGGCAGCAGCAGCAGCAGCAACAGCGCTTTGTACTATAGCATTGGCAGCAGCAGCAGCAGCACTAGTGGCACTGGCAGGTATACTGGTCTAGCAGGCTTGATTGCTGCGCCCGGGGACAGTCTTGACAGCAGTGTTGTGAGGGCGCAAGCGGTGGATGCGGCTCCCAGTGACAGCAGTGGGTTTCTCAGTGGGGCCACCATGGCGGCACGCATGGCACGCGCCCGGCAGCAACAGCTGGAGCAGCAGCAGCTATGGCGGCAGCAGCAGCAGTGGCCGACAGGGCCCTGGCCGGGACCTGATCCCAACAGCAGTCTCATCAATGCACCAGAAGCCTCGAATGTTTTGGCACCTGGTGACAATGCTAGCGTGGCAGGCCAGCAGCAGCAGCAGCAGCAGCAGCGCCAACAGCAGGCTGTGCACTGTGGCAAACTGCTGCGGCGGCTGCTGCGTCTGGTGGGCAATCAGGCTCGCCACATGTCAGCATCATCTGGGCTGACTGTGCTGAAGGCTTTGGTGCTGATGAGGCACCAGCCAGATCAGCAGCTGCTGCAGCGTCTGCTGGTGTTTCCACTGCGGGCTGGGCTGTCTAAGCTGAGGCCGGCAGGGCTGGTCACCACAGCAGTCAGAATGGCACAGCTGCAGGTAAGAGCTTCAAGGCACAGCTGGTTGTGAGCTCATCAACAGAATGAAAACTGATTTGTGTGATGCTTTTGATGCAGTGGCAGCGGGCCAGGGCTTGTGAAGCATGCACCTGCCATGCAGGAGTTGGCCTGCCTGCTGCAACTCCTCTGTATGTCCATGTCCTCTGTGTATATGTCCAGTGCATACACTCAGTGACTTGTCGCCACCTTTATCAGCTGCAGGGGTGAAAGGTGTGCAGGCGCGCCGCTGACTGCCTGTACCCTGCTGGCTTGCCAGCTCTTGATTCTGAAGCTTTAACTGTGTTTGCTGAATCAACCTTCTTGTGCTGCCTTCTGCCTTGTCAGGTGTCACCAGGCCAGCGCTGGTGTCGGCAGTACTTCAAAGTCCTGCAGAACCAGCTCAGCTCACTCTCTGCACAGCAGCTGGCAGCAGCAACAGCCAGTCTTGAGCAGTTGGGGTGGTGTGAGTGGCCTGAGGGGTGGGGGGCAAAGTTGGCGGCCAGGCTGGCTCCTGAGCTGACTGCCATGACAGCGGGGCAGCTGCTGCAAGCAGCACAGGTGGGCAACATGTTGCTGGTGGAGACTGGTGTGAAATCTTTGGTCTTGGGGGGTTCTCCTCTGATGTGGTGACCTGGATATAACAGTGTTAAGTCAATTCTATTAGCACACACCTGCTGATGGTATTATGATGAATGTTATAATGTGCATATCAGCTAGCACTGCCGTCAATGACAGGCAGTGCCACACAGGCAGCACCAGCATCCTTTCAGCAGCTGGAAGCTCTGTGGGGCCAGTCTTATGTTGTTTTTCATTTCACTCCTCCACTGCCACTCATTCCTCAGACACAGCACAGTGGCACTGCTCAAACGCTCTCTCACAGTTCTCATCTTACACTCACACCTGCAGGCGTTGACCTGCTGTGGCTTCACTGCCAGTGAGTCCTGGGCTGAGTCATTTCTGGCCAGCACCAGGCAGCACCTGCCCTCCATGCGTCCACAGGCCCTGGTGCAGCTCCTGTCAGCACTGCAGACCCTGGACATCAGCCCAACAGATGCCTGGCTTAGATCATTCTTCACAGCATGCCCAGCACGCTGCTTGCGTGACTTGGGGCCCAGTCACTGGCCCAGGCTGTTTGCTGCGCTGTCAGGGCTCAGGATCAGGCCGGAGGGCACCTGGCTGAGGGACATGTACACGGCCTGCGCCCCGGCTTTGCCCCTCATGGAACCACAGCAGATCGCTGACACTGCAGTAGCAGCAGCAGCGCTCGGTATGAGCCCCCCGGAACCCTGGGTGGCAGCATTAGCAGCAGCAAGCATGTGGAAACTGGCATGCTGCAGTCCTGGACAGCTGGCAGCAGTAGCAGAGGCGTTGGCAGCACTGAAAGCTCATCCAGGGGCCACGTGGCTGCAGCAGTATGCGGCTGCAACTGATGCTGCCATGCTCTGGTGCAGTGGAGAGGACCTGGCTCGTCTGGTGGCAGCAGCAGCAGCACTCCAGCATGTTCCTGCTGCGGGGTGGCTGCAGCGGGTTGAGGCTGCCAGTCACAATCAGTTGGAAGTTTTGTCACCATCTGGGCTGGCCTCACTGGCTAAAGCACTACAGCAGTTGGCAGCGCAGCCAAGTCTGTCGTGGGTCTATGCATTTGTAAGTGCGGCGTATCCTCAACTGGACCAGTTTGATGGCAGGCAGTTGACTGGCTTGTTTGATGCACTGCCTGCATTGGCCCCTGGACCGGGCAGTGCTGATCTGTTGGTGCAGATTTGCTGTCAGGAATTGCCAGCCAGACATCAGGAGAGACTGAGAATGCAGCAGCAGCAGCAGCAGCAGCAAAGGATCGCACATCAAACAGTAGTGCAGGATGAACAGCAATGGAAACAGCTGCAGCAACAGCAGGATTCCACTAAAAAGCAGGTCAGCAACCGGCGCAAACAGCATCGACAGATGAAGAAATCCAGGAACAGTGACAGACAGCAGCAGCAGAAGTCTGCTGCCGCAGCTTGAGTACATCACTTCATGGCAGCTATGCCAAGGCGCCTGCTTTGATGATCTTGTGGTCAGACTTGAGCACGCTCTGATGTCATCTCATTGGCTCCTTGTCTGTTGTTTGTCGCCATTTTGATCGCATGTCGGCCTAAACTAGTGTCCACAGGGACAGGCTTCAGATGCTGGCATCACCACTGCCATCACTGCCTTCAAGCGAATGCACCGCTTGAGCATAGGCCATAGTCCAGTCACCTGTGTGATATGGGGTTGAAGCTGGGTCAACAACAGCATCCAGCCTAAGATAAAATATTGTTTTGCAGCCATATTGCTGTTGTTTAGCCAACTTCTGAGAGACTGGTGCCGCCTGTGAATTGGCTGCTTCAAGAATGGCTATACTACGGCTCATCCAGGAGCCATCCAGCTGCTATTTGCGGTTTTGTTGCCCATCTGATCAGATTTGAGAAACTTGCTGCACCTACTAGGACATGATGTAGTCTTTGGGAGGCATTACACCCAATGCCTTCGGTCGGAGAGATCTCTTCTCTATAGTATTGTCCGACATGATAATCTAGCTAGACCCATAGGTACTACCGCTAGTAGCTGAAGCAAGGAAGGTTACCCTTGCCGGCCGCACGGCCCTTGGGCCAAGTACTTGCAATTGCTTGCAAGCCCATTTGGTGGCTCAGCCGCACTCGTACACCGATGACCACCAGGATAACACCGGGAACCAACAGAATAACATCATTTGCACCATGATGACACACCCTGCAACCACGACACTGCCTAGCATCACTGCAAGGAAGAGGAAGTTACCCTTTTTGGCAGCAGGCCTGCTAGGGCCCTTGGGAGAAGTACTTGGTGGCTCAGCCACACTGGCACACCAAGATTTAGCCACCCTCAGGAGCAAAAGTGCCATCACGGCACAAAACCCCACTCAGTGGGGGGTGGCAATATAAGTAAAAAACCTCAACAAACCCCAACCTGGCACTAACATCACAAAAGAGGCAAACCCAACTGCAACTCACACACCACTGGATGGACAATAGATCTGGCACATCTCCGGAGATCCAGCCATAAATCCAGCCACAAGCACGCACAGTATGCAGGACATTTGCAAATCTGAATTTCTAGAATTCATGACAGCCATTATTCCTGTTTCAGTCAGAAAAATGCAGTGACAGAGTGTATTAAAGCAGTGCTTGACAGAGGCTATATCCCAGTGAATTCACATATGATTCCTCAACTGGCTGGATCTCCTGTCATAACAGTGTTGCGCAATATAGTTTGCCGACTGTGGTCTGACAGTGCCTGAGCTTGCACAACAGCTGCGGTGATGGTCACCATCTGCATGTTGTATAGCTGTCGTCAACAGAAAAGCTGCAAGCCAAGATTTCTGTCCAAATATGATCAACAAAACAAGTAACTGCCCTAGGTCATCAGACTGTTGTGATGCCTGATGTTGTTGTTGACAGCCAAATGCTTGGAACAAGAATCTGACATCACAAGTGCTGCATAGAGCTCAAAGTAGTAAGCCTTCAGACATCCAATCTTCTGGTCAGGAAGGCTAAATGCCACACCACACTTATGCTAGAGTAAGCATGCACTCACATCATGTTTTCCCTGCAGTGCTGACAGAGAACACTCTGCCGGTGCATCTGTTGTTTGCCAGAAATGCTAGGGCCGACGAAGCACAAGCACACTACAATACACTACACAAACGACCTATCTGCATGAAAGACAACACACCCTCTGACGGATGAACTGCAGAGGTGACTAAGCCTGGGTGTTCCCTGAACAGAATGAACCTCAACAGAATTCAGCTGAACATAATGCACCTAAGTCTCAGTACTAGTTACCTAAGGACCAGCCACAGGCACACACACACTCATGATTGTGCTGATTTCGTGCACGTGCAGCTGTGCCTATCCTCAAGACAAGACACGACACGTTGCAGTCTGATTAACCTCTGCTGTGATCACAGACACAAAACCCGTGTGACAAGGAACACATCTCCATGCAGTCAAAGGGTGGGCGAGGACAACCTACAGACCAACATTTCTGCAAACATTTCAACCTGTATATTGATGCACAAGCCATGGAAGAAGGTGCACATGCTGCTCACAAACAGCATAGCACATAGCAAGGTTGCTGGTAACAGCAGCACCAGTAAAACTTGTGCCTCGCTGACTCAGGTAGGCCCTGCTGCTGAGCTCTTGTACAAACAACCATGTGCAGCCAGCTCCAGCACACTGCCACGTGCAACAATGATGTCACCTTGGGTAAGCTGTATCCTTGAACTAAGATGTTGCAGACCACTTTCTGCCTTCTGGTGGCGTATGCAAAGCAAGGGACACAACTGCATGCATGCTTGCAAGATCAAGCCACATCACAATCATACCCTACTGAAAGATGCTGATGCCATGACTGCCAACTGCACTGAAGTCTGCTAGCAAGTAGAAACCCTGAATACTGCTATCCACTGACAGATTGCATCAGTACAGATGGCGGCACATGTTGACGACAGATACCACCAGCAATCAGTCACACATCTGAGCATACTCAACATGCCATTCTCGATCATCTGGACCACTGCAACGATAACAGCAGCCCCTGCAAGCCACACCCCTATGAGCCGATATCACAGACAGGGATGCAGGTGCAGCTGGAGGAAGATGTGCAGCCATGATTTCAACCATGGCATCAGTTCAATAAAAGAAGGGATACTGCACACTACTTGTCTTCCGCCAGTACAGCCTGGCCCTACTGTGACAGACACTTGAGAAGTGCTATGGCGCTTGCTGATAATACCCTGCCTGCATTGATGTAGTATGCAAGCCTTGTGTTCCTCCTGGAACATGCATGCCCCTTGACAAACTGAACTGAAGACAGATCAAGCCTGAGCTGATGCACGGCGAAAAAACTAGACAGATCGTGCTGCGTAGCAGTTGGCCTGCAGACTCAGCATATTACAGCATCTTGAACCCACACATACCCCGGGACTCCGCATGCTGCAATTGCTGGAGACCAGATATACCAAGGTACGACAATGCTACCCTTTCCGCACATGGTGGGGCAAGAGACTAATAGAGGTATGGGAAACAGCAGGTGGTTGACACCACAGCTGAGCATAGTTATGCACATAGTCTTCTGTACAGGCGCTCAAAGCTGCAAATCAAAAACAAAGGAATATCCTGAGTGACAGCTGATACGCAATGTAACTGTCATTTCCAAGGCGACCGCAACACATGAGCACTTGGCATCTGAGAACATTGCATGCAAGTGTTGCCTTCAAGTCCAAAGATGGGAAGCCCCTGGTGGAATACATGCCAGTGTCAGCTGTCATGGCACTGAGGAGTGCTTGACAAGCAACGAACACTGGCACTGTATGTACACAGCTTACTAAGAGCGGCTGATGACAGAAATTCCACAGAATAAAAGTTGCAACCAGCTCAAAAGCAGTACATACCAGGCGACATCACTGCACGACACTGAACACAAAAGTAAGTGGCGGCATCACAGCTGGCACCAGATACTCCAGCAACCTACAAATGCAGCAAAGGATGTACCTGCATCAGCTGGAATACACGACTCATGTACAGAAGACAAAGTTGGCAATGACCAATAGAAGTACCTTCTGAGACTAAATGCTGCCGTGGCACACTTGCTGGAGATCAAATATAACAAGAAGCAGTCAATTACTGGCAAGACGCACAGCAGCAGAAATGCCGACATGGCTGACCCACATTGTAGTTATGGCTTGACAAAGTCGCTACAGAGACAATCTGTTGACTTGAAACCACCACCACAAGGAGTAATACGCAATGCACTGCCTTCATGCTGGATGCCGTGATGCTTGTTGCCTTGACAGCACCGGCTCTTGGCTGTCAGGCCCTGGAGGACATGTCTAGGAGATACACTGTGTTGGCCAGCAGCATGGCAGTCCCAGGAAACCCCAGGATAGATGCGCTCACATCAACATGCTGGGCTGTGTCTTGAACCCTCCTGATCTCTCAGGCTGCCCGCCGATTGGGGTTGCAACCTCTGAATAACAGGGATAACCATTCCCATGCCACACCTGGATGCTGCAAGGCATACAGGCCAACATCCTGCAGGAAGTCAACACAGTGAACCTGCACTGGAGATCCAACAGCAGATGCCAAAACATGGTGATGCATTGCTGCAAGGCACCTCAACAGCCTACAGCTGCATCAAACACAACAAGCTGCAGGTTGCCAGAGGTGTGTCACGCGCAGCTCAATGTCCCTCAGTGCAGCAGACTGTCAGGAACAACCCATACACTGACAAGAGGCACCAAACACCCAAACTTGTTGAACTTTGCAGGTGTATGCAGCATAAGGCCCACCGGTGCTGTATGGTTCAAGCATAATCAATTCCCATTGGCATTTGGCAAACCTGACCCACTGCATTCAGATACCTCAGGGCACAAAGACAAATGATACCCTAATCAGCACAATGAGAAGTGGCCACATCACAGCAGATGCCAAGCATGGCAACACACTCGGAGTATGTTCCAGCAACAGCCCGCTGTAGAAAGCCAGTGTAAGAGGCAGCAGCCATGTCAACCCTGAGTGATACCATCACAAAGAAGACCACCACCTGCATACACGCCTGCTCAACACATCACACGTTGCGGCAGAGATCCAAGTTCAATCAACCAGCCCCCGATCAGTGCCACCACCATCATTACAAGAGATACCCAATGTCACAGCCGATCTGCTGCAACTATTTCAAACCAGTCTGCCACAGAATGCATCAGACAATATGACCAGTTGGCCGTGGCTGGAGCGCTGCATAGCAGCTGTGGCAAGGCATGTGACAGTTTCCACCCACAAGCTCAACAGCCATCCACCACCTTACAAAGAGATTGATTGCAGTATGAAGGATCAGTGACAAAGCAGAGCAACCTGCAAACACCAGAAAGCTGAGCGCAACCGACAAACACCATGAAGCTGAGGAGCACCGACTGGAGCAGCTTATCAAAATCAGCTGCGGGTTGCCTCAGCTGTTTTTTATTTGACCTCTTTGCTGGAGCAGCCCGCATTGACTGACAGCACCACCAATACCCAATAAGTAACGCAGCACTAACAAGCTGAGCAGTTGTAAGATGACTCAGCAGCTGCATGCTGACTTTGCAGTTGGCTTGGTGCTCCACATGCTTTGCATGGCGAGCACAGTTGGAAGGGTGCCCATGCCAGATCAGCAAGTCAACACAGCGGTCTGTTTTGAATTGTACAGTGCATTGCACAGCATGCAACAAGAAATGCAAAAAGCGTTTAAACAAGCACAAAACATGATGCAGGAACAAGGGGATGCATACAAACACAAAGTGACAGAGCAGGGAATTATGATGAGAGCAGTGGCACCGATAGGTTGCCATCTGCTACAAGGTAACCACCCAACAGGCAGTACCTACTGCTGACATTCAAAACCAGGTGCAGCTCTGTTTGTCATGTCAGACACCCGCAATACCACAGATCAAGCTGATAGCAATATCAACACAAGCACCACAGCTCAGGCACAATTGAGTCTGCAGTCAAGATTGAACAGTTTGAACACGATACAGTGCATCTGCTAAGAGCAGCAGTCGACACAGTTCCATCAGGTAAACAACCGACAAATCTGCATTCCTGCACACCTGCCAGCTCAGCTAGCTTAGCAGTGTCTACCACGTCAAGATGACAATCAAACTCCATACCGAGCCAGAAACCACCTACACGGCTGACAACAGCACCACGCAGCAGCAACCTGTGTCACTGAACACGGCCATTGCTGCTTGTGGTATCAAGCCATATCTGATAGCAGATCTGACAGCATGACCTCAGCGCTGC
Organism: Coelastrella sp. MACC-549; assembly: GCA_018290735.1. NCBI lineage: Eukaryota > Viridiplantae > Chlorophyta > Chlorophyceae > Sphaeropleales > Scenedesmaceae > Coelastrella > Coelastrella sp. MACC-549. The sequence goes on from JABEVS010000336.1 coordinate 59,860, forward strand.
TCAACCTGAAGAAATCATCAGATGGTGTCAAACCCGCAGAGAGTGGCGCATCGACACCAGGAGTCAACGACTTGCTCAATAGACCAGACAGGTGCAGCCCGCTGCTGCTGCTGTGAACGCGCTCATGTGAAGGTGCAGCCAGCCTACGGCACTGCTGTTGCTGATGCAGCTCACTGTAACTGTTGCCACGCATGTTTGCAACCCCATTAGCCGCAACAGGAGCTGAACAGTTGGGTGTGGCCTGCACTGCTGCGAAGTCACCCTGCTGGTGTTGGTGGTGTTGGTGGTGACTGTTAGGACCCCCTGCTGACACTAAAAGATCACCACCACTCATCTGACGCAGCACTGTCTGCTGCTGCTGCCCATTGCCATGATGTTCAACACTCACATGAGCTGCTGGCGCTCTGCCCCAAGGAGCCACTGGCATTGATGGGATTTTCAAAAGCTCAGGTGGCAGCTGCTGCTGGTTCAAAGGCATCATGCTGCTGATGCTTGTTACTGGCGGAGCAGCGGCAAGAGTACGACTGATGGCAGCAGCTGGGGCTGAGATCGCTGTGACCACAACATTAGGTGAGCTGTGAGCAGTGCTGCTGCTCAAGCCCTGATTGTTGTTGAGCAGTGGTGGATCGATGACCTGGATCCCCATCGGCATAGACACAATGTTGATATCTGCTGCACTGTTTAGTGGGCTTGCAGTCAGCTGATGTGGAACCTGAAACCGGCCGTACCCCATGTGTGGCAGTGAGGCGGCACCAGCCACTTGCTGTTGCTGGCCAGACATGGCACTGACTTGTGGTTCCAGACGTTGCTGTGCTCCAGCATCCACTGCCTTTCTGACACTGTCTTTCTGAGCCAGCAGCAGCAACAGCTGCCGCCTCTTGGCTTGTGCCTCGTCACGCAGGCCGGCTGATGCACTGCCGCGGCTGCAAAGTGGTGCCCATTCCAGCTCATTGCTGCCACGACCTGCCCGGGGACCAAATGCCCCAACAGCTGCCGCCTCTGCTGCGCTAGCAGCACTGGCAGCAGCAGCAAGGACGGTCTGATCGGCAGACGCCTGCCACTGATGTTGCTGCAGCTGTTGCAGTGCCTCCAGTGTTGTGTCTGTGGGGTTATCATTGGCCATGCGCTGTGCAATGGGCAAGAGCCCTGCAAGTGCTGCGACTGTTGAGGTGCTCTTGCGGCGGAATGGCTGGGCACTTGCAAACTGCAGTGCAGATACTGCTGTGGGACTTGCAGCAGCTGCTGCTGAAGCTGCAGCGCCGCTGGGCCTGCGAGGGAAGGCACTAATCACTGGGCCTCCCACAACACCTTCAGCAGCAGCAGCTACTGCTGATACATTGCTGTTTGTGGGTCTGAGGCCTGCTGTGTGAGGTGTTAATGGCTGCTGAATCAGGTTGCTGCTGCTGCGATGGATGGTGCCCAGTGGTGCCGATACAGCTGTAAGCAGATTTGAGGGCTTGACAGGTGACAAATGTGCGTTGCCTTCAATTGCCAGATCTTGTTGTTGCTGCTGTTGAACTGGCACATTGCTGTTCTTGACTGGCTGCTGGCCTTTCATTGCGCAGATGATGTTGCGCAGAGCCAAGTTGGCTGCTTCTGTCTCGGCAAGCTGGCTCTGTAGCTCTTCCATATGCTGCTGCTGGCGCAGAACCTGGTCCTGGAGCTGTTGCATCTGTGCTTTTTTGCGGTCACGCGCCTGCTGTGCTGATAAGCGGTTGCGAAGTTGCCTACACATGGTCAGTAGCAGCAGCAACCGGGTCGTCATCAGGAGAAACCGGTGTAGCTGCATCATCAATGCTTGATAAGATACTAATGCTATCGCTCCTGGTTGTTCCGGCTTGAATGCGCTTCAACCGCTACTGATGCACCGTGTCGTTTGTGGCCTGCTGAACAGATCAATCTGCGCGAAGGCTGCAGGCAGCTACCCTACCCTGTATCTGGCAGTTTTGACATAGCTGCATAAACACATACTGTACTTCCAGATAGATCTGTAAACCATCACGGCAAAATACAGTGGCTCAGCAGCTCAGGTGCGTCTCGTCGTAAAGCAGATGTCATCGTAGGCCTGCACCGCCCATGGCGCTTTCCATGGAACATTATGACTCACCTGCGCAATTTGCGGGCCTCGTCGTCACTCCCATGTGCCTCTGCTCCCTCATCGCTGCTGTTGGGATGTTCACCGGTGCCGACATCATCATTAGTGGAACTCGCTTTGCGTTTGATGCCACATATTTGATGCTGGTCAGCTAGAATGATGCATTCCTGATCATCAGCGAGGCCTGCAAGCTCGAATTGCGTGTCCAACACGGCGTCCGGTGCCCCACGTAAGTTCATTTCAGTTGTGTTCACCCCAGATCAAGCAAACAAAATATTATGTGCCCCTAACAATCCAGTGACAGCGGCCAAGAGAAGAAGGACGTCCCATCAGCCAACGTTGCAGACAAACGCAGCACCGACACCGCCGGTGATCAACGGCTTGCCTCATGAAACACGCTCGTAGGGAATGTGCTGCAATGAGGGCGTTGAATGCGCGCAACAAGCGGCTTGTCACTAACAGGCAACAACAACTGCAATACTCATCGGCGCAAATTGCAAAGCCATAATCCGCCACCCGCAAAGCTTGTGAATGTTTCTGCAACGGGGGAAAACTGCCAGCTCATCGTCTGCAGAGTTGAGAGCTTATGACGCATTCGACAGTGCAAGGTGCTGTTCCACTGGATGGATCAGGTCATGGTCAGCGGTTGGAGACCAACTGCTGAAGATGTTTTCATTGTGCTCGCCTATCTTACAGGTGTTGCTGCGCGGCCACATGCGATGCCTGATGGGTAACCCGTAGAATCTATCAGATCCAGACAGATTGAGCAGATACGTAATACGGCAGGTGCCTAATGAGCAGTCATGCTGCAACCTAGGTGTTATATCTGCTGGCAAAGACTACTACCGTGGCAATTATAGTCCCAAATGCCATTCATCATGACCAGGCCCTCAGGCACAGAAACAGGTTAGTCAGCACCACTTGTGTCAGTTGTGTCCATCCTGATCTTGGGTCTATGAATTGCAAAAACAGCATCCTGCCATCCTACAGTAAAACCATAAATCCTTTTACCGACCAACAAATTGCAAAGTGTGTCCAGTGCATACAGTACTGAGGAGGGGGGGGGGACCTGCCTGACTACTATTAGTGATCATTTCAAGTGATCGGTTGATGGTAGACACCAATGTAAGGTGATTTCAGACAGCAGTAAAGCAGTAAAGGATACAATACACCAATGTCCCAGCTTTTCATCGTGATCAGCACATATGATACATACGCATTACACTACTTCCCACACTTCCCTTAAAAACACCATCCAGCTACAAGAAATCCCCCTCTCTCATGCTTCCTACTGGTACTGCGAACACAAGCTATAAACATAAACAATGCCGCAGCAGCTGCTGTACAAGATGTGTCTCCTGCATTAGCCAGTGACTGATGCCTGTCCCAGCACCCACTGTCACCGTTGGCCCCTGCAATTGCAGCCTGAAAGGCTCACAGGCTTGTCAACAGCAGAAGGCCTCCTGGATATCAGTAGGCTTGCTGAATCCCTGTACAGCTACTGCTGGCTCTTGGCGTTTCAAGCTGTGCTGTGGCCTGCACTGTATGCAGCAAGGGCACCTGCCCTGAAAGCTTGCGGCCGCCACAAGGGCAACAGCACTATGACAACATGCGCAAATAGTTGCTCCTGCTGGCAGATTAGGCTCTGCTGCTGTTGCTGCGTCTTGAGCAATCATCATGGAAAGCCTTATCATGAGAAGCCAATTAATGCTCAACAGCCGCTGTGAGCAGGCTACTTGCAGTGGCAGCTCTGCCGTAACTGGTGGCCAGCACTGATGCTCGCACAACCTCCTCTTCAGCCATCTTTGCTTCCACTCGTGCCTCAAATGGGGTCAGGTGGGGCTCCAAAGGCCGATGCTCTTGGTACTTGGCCACAGTGTTGGCTATGCCAACAGGCTGCACACAGCAAAGAACATGCAAGTCGTGAAAGGAACACCTGGGGTGCAACGATGACTGACTTTGTTGTGTGAGGCAACAGCACAAGCAGTGATGTGCTGCTGGGCCTGCGCTTGAAACTGCACAGCAACCAACACACCTGACTCAGGACATTCAAGAATGTCACTGTGATGTGTGCATTATCGCAATGATGCTGTCGCTGCACAGTGGCATTGTCTGATCACACACTGATGGTGTACTACATAGCGACATTATTGTTGGTACCAGCAGGCACCCTGGCATGCACGCTTGTAGAAAATTGTGCACATCCTGCTAGCAACTTGCTTGGTGCCACCAACAGCGGCGTTGATGAGGTCCAACAGCAGATACTGGTGCACCATTGCTGTTAGTGTCGTGAACATGTACATGTAACAAGCATGGCATTGGGGATGACTGCTGCTTACTCTCCAGGTGTGTGCCAAATCACACTTCTCACAGCCATTTTGGCAACTGTCAGGACAACAGTGATGGAGCCCACCTTGCCATCGGAGTACATATACCTATTGACAAGGGGCACTGCGGCTTCAAGCAGTGCTGGGGGTGTGATGCAGCTGCCACTTTGGTCCAAGACACCACTGCGGTCATGGATTAGAGGCTGCTGTGCTTTTGGGGTATGGGGCCCTGCATGCAGGTGGTCATTGCATCCACGGTAGGCTGTTGTGCTGCTGTGAGTGGATGTATGGCGGCAGTGAATGCAGCTGGCTTCATCAAAGCTCAAAGCTAGAACACATGGCAGGTCTGTTGATGACTCAGCACAATACTGGGCAAGAACTGCACAAAGTAACTCGCTGTTTCAGTAGTTGACATGTGCTGTTATCTAGTTGTTTGAGAGCGGCAACCCCGCCAGAAAAAGGATGCAGAGGTGAATTTTGTAGCAGACTGCAACAAGCGATTTAGCATGCAACCATGGTATGACTAAGAAGCACTGATTATGTTTGCAAAGAGTTTGGAGCTGAATGGTTGCGGCACCTTCACATGCATTTCCTATTGCGAGGTCTGAATCAGACCTGTAATAAACCACAATGCTTACCATCTAACGGGGCAACAGGTTGGCCAACGCACGCTGGCTCTACAGGAGACAAAGTCCGCGGAGAAGTGGTTTGAGTGATGCACCCCCCTTTGTCAGCCCACAACTTCTTGATCCATTGCCACATTGTCCAGCTACGCATATATGTGCATAACTAGCTCCATGTAGTCAGTGTCGGCGAGCATAAGGGGCTCCTTCATGATAAGCACCGGCTTTTATGCATCCCAAGCTCTCACGTGCAGCCTGCATGGGTATCATAAAAGCGCAACATGAAGATGCAGGTCATACATGAGTTCACACGGTTCTGTGGCTTCTTGATGTTTAAAACGTGTCACAGGATCCTGCCCAGCTTCTGTTGCTTCTTCGTAGGACGCTACATCACTGCTTCATTGTATGTACACTGTGCTACCAGATGTACTACTACGTGTAATTATATGACGTCTTCTTTCAACAGGCTGCCGCCCAGTGCGATTGCTTGCAAGGCTTGACTCCAGCGGAAACAGCTCAAAAAGCTTAGTATCAAAGTCCTCAAGCCTATTGAGTCGACATAGCAGGGATCAGGCCAGGGGTGTCTCAGGGTCCCGGCAGTCACCAGCAGTCACAGCTACATGGGCAAAACACGCAGCACGCTGTCGTGCCGAACACCTGCAGCAGCTCTAGATCAACTAGAAAGCACAGTCAATGACACAATGCAGCCCAGCTCGTCCGGCAGGGAGCATCCACAGTCATGCTATACCGCTAACAGCAGCAGTACATGCACAACACAACGCTACATGTGCTACTTTTTACATAGGTTACTCAACTTCCGCGTCCCAGAGCTAACAGCATTAGCAGACATGTTCGGAGTTGCAGATATACGCTGGGAGCTCCCGCACTGTGGCAATGAAGTGTCACCATTCTGGTATGTGCACCTGCCCAATGAGCGAGTTGCTCGCCAAGTGGTGGACAGAGCAGTCCTGATCAGGGTGAGCAGGGGTGCCTCTGTGAATCCCTGGCTGCAATGGACCTGTTTATTGAAAGGAACCAACAATGCCACAACTTAACATGCACTCCGCAACAGCAAAATCAGCTGATGCAGCAGCATCCACTGCCTCTGACCTCTATCCACTTTTTGGCATAGCTTTCCTATATCACAGACTGCATCATCAGCTGCTTGATATTCATTCTGTGGTCGGCTTGCAAGAGGGCGCTGGGATGTGTTCCAACGCTGTGAAGACCATCAGCAGCCTTGAACTCTACTGCCTATAGCAAATCTGGATTGGTGGCCTGGCTAGCCATGACCACAGCTCTCCTATGCCTTCATCACTGCTGCCATCGACATCACTGTGTTGCTGCTGATGCTGCTATTGCCGCAGGGCATAATGGAGGTCTGGGGTGAAGGCTCCAGCTTTGAGGAGATGGCAGAAGCAGTAGCTGCATATCCAGAAGCCCGCAAGGCCCCATACCTTGGAGCAGACAGCAGCTTCAGAGTGATGCTGGATGCCTGGGGCTTTGCCTGGAGTGATGAGCAGCAGAAGGAGTTGTACAAGAAGCTGGAGTTCATCCCATTCCAGGGCAAGGTGTGTTTTGTTGTGGTTCTTGAAAAGCACAAAGGAGGTGTGGAGGAAATGAACAACAGTTACAGCAGCGAACCTGCAGATTTGACTGTGTAGCGCTATAGAATACCAGACTCTGGCAGAGCCATGCTCCTGGCTGCAGTGTGTTCACAGGTCTCACACATAACTCATCAGGGCAATCTGGTGCGCAAGGAAGCTGTTGTTTGCCACACACCAAACAGCTTGCACACCAGACAGGTTGTTGTTCACAGCCGTAAAGCCGGATGCCAGGCACCGACACAACTGCTGCTGTTGCTTCTGCTGATGCCTGTGCTGTAGGTGGACTTGAAGCATCCCCAACAGGTTTTCTGGCTGTGCTGCCAGGACAAGAAGGACCAGCACAATGGCCTACCTGAGATGCCAACACGCTGGTACTTCTGTAGACAGATCGCACTTGTGGACAGGTAGGTAGAGTGGGCACCATCCAGCCACTGCAGCAGCTGCTGCCTGTCATGTGTCAGGTGAAAATGTCGTGATGTAGTTCTATCTGTGGAGATCACCTGTTAATTGTGTTTGATGTATGTGATTAGGTGGGACAACTCAACATGCTGCAAGCTCTGTCACATATCTGCAGCTGCTTTTGCATGCATCTCTTCAGGTCGTGGGTAAAGCAGTATGCCTTGCCACATCGTGCGTACATTGGCCCCACCAGCATGGACCCAGAAATGGCCTTCCTTATGACAAATATGGCTCAGGTGAAACAACAGTAACTGCAGAACAAAGCACTGCAGTTTTATATGTTGGATATATACATCACTGTGCATACGCGGCAAAATTCACAGCTTTCCTTGCCACGTGCGCAACGACTTTTCTGCAAAAACAGTCAGTTGCTGACTGTTTTTTGACTGGTTTGCTGACTGGTTTGCTGCCTGTGGAAATGCCAATGGTGCCGCAGGTGCTTTTGGCATTACCAAGATGTCCAATGCAACGCCTGATTGCCCTGAAGATTGTGTGTGTTGTGTGTAGGTAAGCCAGCAGAGCCTTGTGCTGGACCCATATGTTGGCACAGGGAGCATCCTCATAGCTGCTGCTGCTCGCGGTGCCCACACCATGGGCGCTGACATAGATGTGCGCGTGATCAAGCAGGGAAAGCAGTGCCCAAGGACTGGCAGGACCCTGGACATCTACAGTAACTATGACCAGTATGGGTTACAGCACCCAGTGGGCCTGATACGTATGGACGTGCACACACATTCATTCAGAAATGGTTTGAGTGAGGTGAGGGGCCAGCTACAAGTGCATAGCAATGCGAATCTAATTGCCAATGCGTATGGAGCCTCTCTCTTCATTATCAAACTGCTTGACCGGTTTCTTGTTTGCATGTTGTGTACTATCATTCATTTGTTGGTCTGACTTTACCTACATGCTTCGTTGGGACTACTAATGCTGCTAATGTTGTTCCTTGAAACAAGCAGGTGTTCAACGCCATTCTGGGTGACCCTCCGTATGGCGTGCGTGCTGGTGGTCGCAAGAGTGTCAGCAAGGAGGTCACTGTGAGGTATCGAGCAACACACATCCCCAGCACAGAGCCATACAGCCTGACAGAGTGTCTGACTGACTTGTTGGAGCTCGCGGCACAGGCCCTTGTAGTAGGTGAGATCCGACAGGCCATGTGATGTCTCGTTGGGTTGGAACACACCAAGTTTACGCACTGCAGTCACTTGAGCAATGAGTTGGAATCATGGTATGGTACCATCAATCATCACTTAATTACTGCCACCTTCCATAAGTATGCCATCTTTGCAGCAATATACAAAAGTGTTCAATTCGATATGTCATGTCTACCGCCATAAGCTCTTGGTCTTGGACCTATGTCTGCACAATTGGAGATAGCGCTCTACATTGATACATAAATGATGAGCATGTTGCTTGTGGCTGTGTCAACATAATGACTGTTATCTGCCACATGGTCCTGCAGGTGGTCGTTTGGTGTTCTTCATGCCCGCCACCCCTGACACGTACAAAGAAGATCAGTTGCCCTGTCACCCCATGTTACAACTTGTTTGTAACACGGAACAACTCCTCACAACACGCTATAGCAGGCGATTGGTGACAATGCAGAAGATCAGGTCGTATGATGCGGCTGAAGCAGCAGCTTTCAAGGCGCAGAGGGCTGGTTTTGTCATGGACATCGACCGCATACATGAGATAGTGTACGCACAGGAGGTGGCTGACCAACAACAGGGGCTAGCCAACGGTATGACAAAGGCTATCAAGCCAAAGTTTCGGAGTAAAATGTGCTGATATGTATGGGCTGATCGTCATGTGTATTGCACACTTTCTACGTGGTTACCACCATGATGACCTCGGTGACACTCAAGTATGCACACTACCCAAGCTACGGCTCTTGCTTGTTATGGCATGAATCCGGCCATCTATTATATGAGATACATACCTTGAGGATATCTAATAGCGTATTTGATAGCAGAGTTGCTGCAGTCCATCGGGACCCCTTGCAAGCCTGGTACAACATCATTGCATTGAGAGTTTCCTGTATATAGTAGCTACTTACCGTCAAGTTGTGAGTTATATGAGTTACATCACATTGTGCAGTCACTTAACATGATACAAACGTTCAAACTGCCAGCACCAAGACATGATATAAGTAAGCATTATGCATTTGGCGTCACCTGGCAGTGCAATCATGCATGAATGCAAAGTCCTAGGAGGGTTAAGCACATGCGCATGCTTGAGTCGCCAAATCAGGAAACCAACCTGTCAGATCCTTGTGATATTTTCACACGATGGAGAAAGGGCCAGCTCTTTGTCACTGACAGGATGCAATATCTTAAGGAAAGTAACACCTCTAGTCATGTCAACCGGCTGTGCAACTGTGCATGATTGCAAAGTTCTAGGCCCGCGGCGGGTTCAGCACATTCGCATGCTTGAGTCAAGCCAACCAAGGAAGCCTGACAAGCCAACCGGCCAGATCGTTATGAACTTTCACACGGCGGAGAAAGTGCCACCTTTTCGTCAGGATGCAGTATCTATGGGATGTACAACTTATGTATATAAGTTACCCATTAGCCATAGCAATCCTGCCATCGGCCCCGCGCCCCATTTCAGAAGCGGACAACAACAATCCATGCTGAGCGGTTCGACCGCCATTATGCTCACATTGACACCATAGTTTCCAAGCAGTAGAGAGGTATTGTGCAATACATGGCCACACATGTGTACACATTGTAACGTACAAACGGAGCCCCATACATCATCTGAAACAAAACGGCACACACGCTGCTTCTCATCTTGAATCAACAAACAAGCCTCCAACTTACTAGCACAACCCGGAAGCTCTTTAATCATATCGTACATAAGCACTCGTGCATCACGTGAAGCTGTACATACAAACAACAAGTGTGACAATGACTCTTCTGCAGTCGAACATGTTGGACAAAGCAAATGACGACGGTCAACACCACGTTGCCAACATCTATATCATCTCCGTCAACATTTCTCCTGAACCTAGCAGTTGTGCATTTGACTGGCAGACATGACAAACGGATGTACAACTTATGTTGCATGTCAACCGGTTGTGCAGTGGTGCATGATTGCAAAGTTCTAGGCGGGTTGAGCACAAGCGCATGCTTGAGTTGCCAATCTAGAAATTTCTAGATCGTCGACGATGCTTCCGTTGGCACAACATAGGCGATGGCAATGCTGCACAGCCAGGCTGTTTGCACTCACAATCAATATCTAAGCACACAATGGCCTATAGGCCAGTAACTTGAAAGTCATGACCTGGCTGCCAACTGCTGCTGCTGCTGCTGCTGCAGGACCATCACAGGCCCAGGTGGCCCTAGTGAGACCCCAATAGATCCAGAGACTTCATGCATAGCATGTGGACGACAGGACAGCCCAGACACCATGCTGATATGCGAAGGCTGCCAGCAGGGGTTTCACTTGGAATGCTTTGGGCTGGCCACCATTCCAGAAGAGGATCAATGGGTTTGTGCAGGCTGCCAACAGTTGCAAGCACTGACCGTAGGCCAACACATTATAATAGAGATGGCCCAGACACTTTACCAGGAGGGACCTGACCCTCACTTGAGCCAGGGCCTGTTCAAAGCAACCATCCAGTCCTTGAGCGGTATCCAGCCAGGTATGTGGCGGAAGGCTGAGTTGCTGGTTGAGGACTGCCCGGTCTCAAACAGCTTGACTTTTTACAGTTCCAGCAGCTTCAGACGCCTTCAGCGAGTTCCAAAGGACACCCTTCAAGTAGCAAGCCAACTCTACAAGCAGACCAGCTCCCAGCTGAGTTCCGTAGTCCTTGCCAGCAGCCGCTGGGGCATGTTTGGGGGGCCAGCAGCAGCGGCAGGGAGAGCCACGGAGGCCTGGGTTGCAGGGCCTGGTGCCATGCAGCAAGCACTTGCAGCCCTGAAGCAGCCCCCTAAACAGTCGTACCTGTTGACACACAGCAAACAGAAACCAGCCAGCAGGGTTAGGGCAAGCTCCAGCACAAACAGCCTAGGGCAACTGCAACAGTGGTCCTTGCAGTTACAATCACAGGAACAGCAGCAGCAAACGCACAGCCTTGCTATAGGTCCAATAACTGAGCAGGGCAATCCGGGAACAGCCACAGCAGCAGTTGTAGCCAAGAGTACTACAGGACAACTGGCTATCCACACTGATGATAGGCAGGGTGATGAATTGTACCCAACAAAGACACCTGGAGCAGCACAACAGCCACCAAACCAGATGTTCCCCACAACAGGGCCAGTTGCACAAGTGTACCAGCCCCCCTTCCAGCCATTGCCCACAACAGTACCAACTGCACAATCATACCATCCACCCAACCAGATGTTGCCCACAACAGGGCCAA